>VZTE01006207.1:518713-612386 GCA_013397775.1 Eulacestoma nigropectus
TGAATAACATCTTTGTTCAAATTCTAAGGTAATAACATGTTTTAGAAAGTCAAGTTATCAGTCAGTTTCTGCACAGATATATTGTCCTTCTTCCTAGAATTGCAAGCAACATTGCCTCTTAAAGACCTTTCCATCATAACTGTTTAGGAGCTTTTAGCGTAAATCCTTTTGATGATTTTTCTAGAGCGTAATGTCAGATCTTTTACATTTTAAATCAATATTTGTTAAATCTGAATAAAGTTAATCCTACTCACAGCAATATCTTCCTGCTTATTTGTTCCAATTATAAAATCCAACAGATCAAAGATAGTTTTTAAATATGACTGAGAAAACTTCTCTTTTTATTACCTATTCAATTATCTGTGAAACTGTCAGCTGAATTAGAGCATATTCTTAGACAAGTTTGCACGTTTACCTAGATATATAAACACAACTAATTTTTACAACGTAAATAAAACCAGGAAGTGATTGCATTTCTGCACTCTCTTTTTAGCGAATTATTCTGGTAATAAAAACTGAATTTTTTTTACAATCTTAAATACAAACAAAGAAATAAAAATCAAACCTCTGCCCTTTCTCTTAGCCTAGAGACATTTTTTTCCATCTTTAGTATTCAGTTTCTCACTGCTGGTTCTCACAGCATCTGAGAATGAGCTGCTGCCCCCAGCTCTTTCTCTTATGGGAGAAGAAAAGTGACTTAAGGTGTAGAAAGAGTCAATCATTTTTCTGTAAATACTATTCTAAGCTGCTTCCATGGCTCTAAAATGTGTCAAGAAAATGATACCACAGTATCAAACATCTACCTCTGTCCTGTAATATTCAACTACAGGGACTCATCAACCCCCTACAAAATGTGTGTGGACAGGTCTTTGAAAAACCTCCACTGACCGTCAGGGTCCTTTATTTGTATAAAACAGCCAACCCACCTTTTGCAGTTATTCAGCAATTAAGTACACAGACCTTCAATTCTTTCTCTCTGAAGAACAGATAAAACCATAAAAGTGACTGCAAACTTTGTGCTTTCTGGAATACAGGAATAATAAGTAAAGACTTATTATTAAGAAAGCAGGTTAGATTGTGCACCTAGAAAGGGGTGGGAAGCAAATCTATCTCATCAAAAGCACATCTTTATAAGTCTAAAAATATGCAGTACAACAACCAAACCAACCCTGAACCATGTGCCTTAATTCAGTCCACCCTGTATATCCTAGCACAGAGACATCTGGCCTAGCTTGAATATGAGAAATAGTAAACTCTACATGTATGAAATTAGCCTGTTTAATTTGTCATTTCAACAAGGTGTTTTATTTCCAACTGTCAGTTTTGTGAGCTGTAAAGTATAGGATCTCCACGGGTACTGTAAAATCTGAATATATCAACACTCGTTTTTTGAATTACAGCATTTTAGGCCAGAGAGAACAGGAGAAAGGACAAGAGGGACACCTCCCAAGTTATTCAGAAGAGAACACTGATCAGTCTTGCCCAAATGCTTAACCACTATTAAAGTTTTTGTTCCAACAGATAGCAAAATGCCCACACAATCCCTGCTCTACAGCACAATGCCAAGACTCTTTGCACCTTACAGTTACCAGGGAAGACAGTGATGTCTCTAGAAAATGGTTCACTTATTCCAGAAATGAAACCTCAAAGAGATGGCAAATATTTGGCTCAATATATAAAAAACACATTAAAAAATCTACGCTAAACTGAGAGTAAAAAAAAACCAACATAATTTTAGAGTGCAGTCACTCCAGCAAGTTAATCTGAATTCTATTGCATGTCCTTAGTATCAAGAAAGCAGAATTTTATCAGTCATGCTGCCATCAGATTAACTTGGCCAATGTTGCTGAATTTACCGGAATATGAGAAAACGAGTAAGACGAGGAAGGCAGCATTCCTACCTTCAATGTACTTAACGGGTAGTAAAGAGATGTCAGTGACATCATAGGTGCAGAAAAATTAATATTTGAATATTAATGTAGCCATAGTTCTGTGTTTTATAAAGTATTTAGCTCACTACAGGATGATGTAACACCATGAGCTATTCTGTATCTCAAACACAGAATGTATGGCCAGTGAACATATTCACCAATGAAAAATTAATTTTACTACGTGGTCAATAACATATTAGGCAATTAGGTAATGAAATAATTACAGTATACTTAAACACCGTGCTGAAATATGCTCATGAAAGATTGCAGAAATTAATACTGAAATTTCCAATAGCACACATATTCAGAATTCTGCATATTTAACCAGTATTCCTTTATTTCAGAAGTGCCAATAAATTAGAGGAAATTCTGTTTCACATTAATTTCTATGATGAAGCAGTACACACAAAGCCCATCAATTACAGTGATAGAAGTAATTAGGCTTTCAGCTCCTATGAATTAACAGTGCCTCATGTTCTCAGGCGTAAGTGGCATGCATGATTATCTCTGATTGTATCTATCCACTCAATTTTTAATGAATGTCATAGGATGAATGCAGATTTTAATTGACAATAAAAACAGGTAGATTTATTAGTTGTTTCCAACTTTATTAGTTAAACTTGTGCTATGTTAATGATCCTTACGCTCAGTAATGGAGATTTCTCAGTGTATTACTGAATGTTCTCAGTGTTACATATTTGGACAGGGTGAGAGCTGTGACAGTTAATAAATAGTTAAACTGCTAAATGTGGAACAAACCAGCTGTATTCTGGCTCTGCATTCCAGTAAATGAGATACTAAAATAAAGTCATAAAATGTCCTGTTGTGGACCATGCAAGTGCTAATAGACTCCCAGGAAAGTTGTTGGAGTTGCAACAAGTGTTCGCCAGTAGTTCAAGTGGCTCCTTCTCCTTTTTTGTTTTTCCACAAAATACAAATATATAATTTCTTATACTTTTATACAAAAGCTTTTCACCTTGAACATTATGGAGCATCTGAGTGTAAGAAATGGAGAGCTTACAAAACTTAGTATATGTTATACTTCCTATATATTAAATATTACATTTAGCTAATAATTCATTATCTTTTTTTCCACAATTATGAGGCTGGTACAAAAAGATAAGATTGGGTCTGTTTTGTCCCAATGGGCAGACTACTCCACTAATTTTTTTTTCTCAGAGCTGAACAATCTTATTTTATAGAATCATAAGCCAAGGAAGACATATTTCAGCAGAGAGAGATCAAACAATTTAAAGTATCAATGTTGACCTTGAAATATATGAAAATTCTGCTATGTATTTCATTATATATTTATTTGTATTCATTTATATATCAGAAAAATGTCACACAAAGTATTACTTTCCAAAATACTTATTTCCTTCTTTTTATTTCTTCACTAAACAAAGAGTATTCAACCTTCACAGAAGCACAGACATACACACTGTTATAACCTAGAAATTGCTGTAAAATAATTTAATCAATATGGTGAGTCAGCCCCTTTTCACAAGAACTGGTGAATGAATGAGAACTGTGGTCTCATTGAAAATGTACCAACAATTCAGCTATGATTGCTATTGGAGAAATGCATTAGAGTAATATCATTAGTCGTAACATATGCTTAGGGCTTTTTTATTTATTTAAACACATTTAATTAAAAGATATTAAAGAAAGGACATATGAGTAAGGGTCTACTTCCAGGGAAAATAAATGAGGAAGGTATTAACATCATTTTGGTTTTATTTCTGTACTTGTATACATCAACTGACATTCCCTTAATACTTTCATGCTCTCTTTCCTGTTTGCTTTGCCATCTTTCATTTACAAGCCTTCTAGCACCTAAAACAACCTGGGCAATAAACAACTTTCTAACATTTGTCATCGAAAAAAACCGCATTGCATTCAAAGCCTGAAGGACCAGAGGCCAGGAGCACATGGAAGTCACACTTCATTTACCATCAATTACCCCAGCCTCGCCCCCGCCCGCCCTCCCCTCCTCCCTGCCTCTGGTAGGCAAAGGCTCCACCGAGTGTTTATGCACCCCTTCAGGGAAGAGCTCTTGGACTCTTTTGCTATGTCAGTCTGCAAATTGATGTTTGAATCAACTCATTCTTTAAAAATTCATGAATTTAATTAATGTCACATCCTGTTCCCTATTTCACTGGACTTAGAACATGCACTTAGTGTTACTGGCCATAGCTTTTTCTCACTGATAGCAGCAATCGAAAACAAACTGTGGAGGTTTTTATGTTATTTTATTTTTTCCCTTATTGCACATCAAAGAAATAAGCAAAAAAAATCAAATTTAACATACCACCAGATGCATATTTTAAAATTACTTGTAACTGAATATGGTCTTTCAAGAGAAGTAGCTATTTGGTTGTCTTAAGGTATAATGCAGCTCTCATCATTAAGTATTTTCTACATAAATTTGATCAACTTCAATAGCAATGAAATTTCACAAAATTCTTTTTTTCTTTTTTTCACTGATTACCCAAATATCTTTTTGAGACATAACTCATCAGGAAACAAAACAAAACAAAAATTTATTTTCTCCTCTTCTCTTTGATTACCACTTTTTCGTGTCTTATTCTCGTGGGGATTTTTACCTTTTTTTTTAGAAGGTGTCTTTTTTACCTTTATTTTAGAAGGTGCCTACCAACCTCTGCACACGGCTGAGCAAGGAGCAAGACGTTATTGGGTGATCCAGAAGTGGAGAGATTGCAGAGCAGCTCTCTTGTCTGGAAACACTTCCACAGTTGCACACCCAAAGATTACGCGCAGCTCACAAGCAGGACAGCTCAGCCACTCCGGTGCTGATGGGCACGGTGCTGCTGAGCTCCTGCTTCCAGCCTGCAGGGATACAGGAAGGTCACCGGGACTCAGTGGCACAGCATTCACAATTTCTTCATAATAAAGTAAAACTTTTCAAGAGTCAAATTTTAAAGCAGTCTGTCTGGCGAAAGTAGCGTCAATGTTATCAAAATAAGTTTTCACTCTACAGTGACAATGCAACAGAAATATTTTAGGTTAAAGAAAAATGGAAATACAGTCCTTACATAAAACACATGTTATTTAAGTAAACAGAAAATACAAGGCAGGAACCCAGTGGGAGATATATTGGAATTTAATCATAGATTACAAAAAACCTTTAGAATTTCCCAGAAAAGGTTTTAGAGAGAAGATATAAACAAACCTCATCAAATTAATCTCTTCATTGTTCCTAATCTCATGTGCTGCCGTAAGATTATCAATGCTTGTTCTCATATCAGATATTAAATTTCACCCCTACACAATGGCTTGTTGGAGAAAGGGGTGGTTTAGTGGAAGAATAAACTAAAACAAAACAAATTAAATTAAATTTTTTGGTGCTCTCTAGTTGAGATTTTCTCTCCTAGCCCATTATTAAGTAGTCACAGGAGCGTCTCTGAAGAAGGAATTGATGCACGCAATATCACAGCTGGAAGACATAAGCGACACTAAATAATAATTTATCTTAGGAACGTGAAGGGAAGTGCTACCTTTAATGTGGGACATGTCCAGGAAACAGGTGATCATTCCATACATTTACTATGAAGATTTTTGATTACAAACATGATGAAAGATGGGCAGCAGCAGCATCTTTATGGTCTGCATTGTTCACCCTTCCATTTACTTGAGCAAATGGGGGTAGGGAAGACCAGATCTGAAGTCTCATGATGGTCTGGGAGATTTTATGAATAGCAAAAAATGATAAGAGATACACATTTGCGTGCAAATCGATATTCTCACAGTCCCTGGAAAAGTCTGCTTTAAACGAGGTTTTTAGTTCTCCATTTCTAAAAACTTAATGCTGTATCACTCTCTCTGCTGTAATTCCTTCATATCTTCTTTTGTTTTAATTCTACACATCTTTTTTGTTTTGAAGGAGCACAGTATTTCACTCTCCATTTTTGCAGAGCTGCAAAGTGCCTTTGTGCCTGCTGGTCCAGTGGGTTCCAGGAGAATGAATCCCATTGCTCAGTAGCAGAGAGAGGTGCAAATAGTGTGCAGAAGAATGATTACCAGAAACCAAAGGAAAATATAAAGAGCAAAACCAGGCAAAGATAAGGACTGTAGAGTTACATTTTTTAAAAGCCATTCATCCATCTGTTTTGGATTAAGCATAAATCTTCAGCCTAATCGGATAGGCTGAAGGCAGCACATTAAATATCTCTGCCATGTGACTGGGCTATTCAGCAGGCCAGAAGAGAAATTCAATGCAACTAAATAAGCAGGTTTTAGATGAAGTCTTGCTCTGTCAGCTAGGAGCCAACAACAGACACAGTGTTGACAGACAGGCAGGACTGTCTACAACAAAACCCAAGTCTAATACATGTGCCACTTGTGTTCTCATTCCGTACACTGCAGCATTTGGTTTATTGCAACTGTTGTTAAATGATATGAAACACCCCATTATACTTTTACAAAACTACTTTGTGGTTTGCAGAGTCACTTAAATACCTTAAATAGGTACTTCTGGAAAGTCTCACATTTCAAAGATTCTCAGATGAATCATACAAAATTTCAGGTGTTAATATGAAAATAGAATCAGTCTGCTCACTTCAGCTCCTCGATTCTTAAATGAATTTCAGTTCAATGATCCTTAATGTATCATTAAGTTAGACTCCTGTTTACCAACACATCATATTTTTTACAGATTCCAGGACACGCTGGTTGTTCAATCGCTAGCTTTTTACTCTGCTAAAGCTTGTTGAGTTCTATTTTACACTTTTTCAACACGAGCTTCAGTTTGTAATTTGCAGAGCTTCAGTTTCAAAGACCATCAATTAACCACAGATCTTAAGAAAGTAAAGACTTGAGAAATCTCCTAGCAGGACCAAAGAGTCCTCAACTTTCTTCCAACGTTACGGTCTGACATTTACCAAAAAACAGGAAACAGAGTATGATTCTCATATACAATAATGTCCAAAAATTAGAAGATGAAAGTGCATTCAACAATGAAATATTAAAATTGCTTGATCATAAACTGAAGAGTAAGATATCAGCATTGTGAATTTGTTTTCCCCCAGTTACAGACACAAAGAATCTGACCCTATATGCAGTATTTCCTTACACCATTTGATTGAAAACATATAACTTCATAAAACAACCTTTTAAAGTATCACAGTATTTGATAAAGGAATTGGATCAGAAATAGAGGAAATTTAGAATTCTCATCATAAGCACTACTAAAGATTTGCTCTAATGAAATCCCTTAGGTAAAGTGAAAAGCATTAACACCTGCAAAATACTGAGGTACAGACAAACAGAAGAGAAAGCTGGTAAGGCAGTTTGAAAATTCCTCTTCTGCCTGCCTGGCCTCAGGGCTATTGCAACCATATGATGGTGGCCACCAACCCTATTGTGTTTATTTCAAACCTGAGCCTGAAAGTCCTGGGCAAAGAAAATACTCCTCTGGAGTAATAAACAGCACATTTATTGTTAGGGGAATTTTTAACTGTCAATGTGAAAATTATTGAGAAATAGAGGAAATTAAGAATCACTATATTTAGGCATTGAATGGAAGATTTTTTAAGAATAACTGCCTAAGCAGTGTGAAATACCCAGATACATGTTTCAAGTATATCAAGTACAAGAAAGCATCAGAAAATGAGGGAGAAGGAGGGAGGAAAGGATACTTAAAAGCATCTTGCTAAGATCCTGAAATCAACCTGACTTTAGGTTTGTGCCCGAAATCTCAACTTAAGAGCAAACAGCAATTCAGCCAACTGGAGTGAATGGGTTTACTGATTGCACCTCTCTGTGCATTTGTTGCAGGAAACGGTGGTGTTTGATCACAGGAGTACAATAGACAGCTAAAGTCAGGTAGATAGCTGAGCTAACAGTGATTAGATGCTTGCAGAAACCCACAGAGACAAGATCAGAGCACAGATTCTCCTCAGAGACATTTTCAGTCCACTGACCAGAACAGACATTCACAGACACCACCACCTACTCTGAAGAGATGGTTGACTATTCCCATTGCTGCCCTGCTTTTTCTGAGTGCAGAAGAGTGGATCGGCACTGACTATGGCTCAGCAAAAGCAGTCGGACTTTTGCCCTGTGGTATGGGATTCTTCTCCACTTTATAATCATATAGGGTGTGATGGCAGCCTTTCCTTAAGCATAACTTTATTAAAATTAATACAGTGGAAAAGAGTATTTCAGAGAAATGAGAAACTGGCCAATACCAGGAGAAGGAAATAAGACAAAACCAAAGATCTGTATGGCAAAATAGAGTAAGCCTAATCAAAAGGAAAGAGCAACATCAAATAGCATTGGTTGAAGGTCTAGCTCTAGTTGTGGAGCTGGTTTTTTTCCTTCTTTCTTGCAAGGAGTCACTAAGAAACAAAATTACTGAGAATATAGTCCAAGGAAAAATGGTCTAAGTGCTGTTTCCCTCTTCCCTCAACTCCACACTGTTATAGTTTCCAGAGCTGAACGTGTACTAGCAGCAAAATGATTCTTTTGTGATTTAACTTCAGATAAAAGCTAATATTTTGTCACGAACTAAATGCTGCCTAGGAGTCAAAAAACTGTAGAATTGGATGGGTCAAAGTTTGCAGATGCCAGAAAATCCATCTGCAAAGCAATAATTTCATCTGGGAAGCAATAATGTAATTTACTTTTACACCTTGCTATGTCCCAAAGTGTGCTGTAACCACTTCAACAGGAAAGCTGAATGTTTTTATGGACAACTTATTGAAAAGCTCTACTCAATATGCAACCAAAATTCAAAAAGTAGGGTACCAGGCAAAAAATGAGCATATTTTTCTAGGTTGCAACTAGGTAGGTAAGAACAGTAAGAGCCAATTAAGTAGAAAGATATCAACAGTGGAAACAAAGATATGGGATTCCTTCTAGCTGATGATATTTAGTCAGTCAAATCCGTATCGTCAAGGCTTTTTTAGAAGGGCAAGTGGTGTATACTTTCCTTTCCTCCCAGGCTCTTATTTATTTTTGTCAGTCATCAATACCTCAGGTAAGATTTTGATACAACATGAAGCACCACCGGTGGGTCGGTGGCGTTTTTCTTACTGCAGTTTAGGTGGTAGGCAAATACGGAAGCAGAAGTAATTTAATTTGGATTGTGCATTTCAAAGAAGGGATGCTACTTGACCAATGATTGAAGAAGAGTGAATTTACAACATAAGTAACTCTCAAGCAACTCTTCAAACATCAATAAAATAGAATGAGCCTCCAAAAGTAAAAAAGAACAAAGAACCCAAACCCCAAAGAACTTCTACAGCCCTTGATTCTCGGTTGAGTAAATCCCTGTCTCAGCCATGCCAACAACGATTTCAGTGTCTTAAAACACTGCACTTTTGCTGTTGCTACTGCAAACCACGATATCACTGACATGAATGAATAATGAAGATAGACCATACACTCTGAGAAGGTTTAAATTTCCCTAAACAGAGATGTTATAATTTGAAAGAGATTTAATAGTTTTACTGTTAGCTCTTGGTTACCTGTGGACTTTTTATCTTACTCTTCATCCCTTTTTCAGAATTTTTTCTTCCCTATTTTGTTACCTGGTTTGACCCAGACTTACTAACACGGATTCTTCAGCCTCATCATTTGTGCTTCAGAATAATAAAAAATGCAATGTTCTCCTAAAATCCCCCACAAACATACCAGCTAAAAATGATAACAAAAAGTAACATTTCTTCTTTTTTGAATCACTTGGCTAAAATTCTAATTCTCCTACTTGGTTTAGAATGGAATTCCTGGGTATGATACAAGCTTTCTTCACTAGCTAGTTAACTGGGCAATGATCCCTGACATAAGAAAACCCTTCAAATGGCATTTTTCCCCTGAAATAATCCCTCCAAATACAAGGCACTGGAGCCATTGAAACACAACAAATATGCTCTACAGAGGTTTATATGTACTAAGAGAAGACTAAAAACCCTTCTTTCTGTGGCAGTTGTACAATCATTCATTACACTTGCTTTTATAGAAAATTTGTATAGGAATATCAAATTTGTTTAGCCTTAAAGCAAAAAATATTCTGATATTTCATTCTGTTTTGCTCAGTTGCATTAAAAATTTACATAAAGCAAACAATTTTTTAAAAAGTCAATGAAAACTTTTCTAGATTAAAAAATGTATTTTTTTTATATGTTCTAGCGAAACATTTCTTTGAAAATATATATTTTGGAAGAATAATAAGTAGGAATGAATTTAGAGTAAAGTCTGTAGCACAATGCTAGATCCGGGCTCCTTTAAGCTGAAGTTGTCCTTTAAACACAGTATTCACTGACTGCATTTTCCTTTGTACACGTGAAATATCATCAGGAGAGAGTCACATGTCCCTTCCTAAAACTGACTGAAAGAGCATATTACATCTCAGTTTTAGTCCAGAGAGTCAAAGTAATTCTTATACCATAATTTTGAAGTCATAGCTATGATTTCACAGTAGTTCTCAAGTGAAAAGCAGTAACAATTAAGCAGCTTCTAATTTATTTCTGACACTTAAAATCTAATGAAGATAATTGGTTTAAACTACAGAATTTACCTGAGGAATCAACACCAATTTAACAGCTGATGGATCAAGTTTATGATATGGGGCTTTTTCCACTTAAGAAATTTGCAATTTAAACAAATAGGAGTTTAGAAAGTCACTTAAACAGTAAGAAGGAACCTGGAGACTTTCATGCCTAATTTCCGAGGTTCAGAGGTCTCTAAAAATGTCAGAACTCTAAAATCCTTTACAAATAGTGGTATTTCAGAAGTCCAGATACAGTGAACTGTCTAAAGTTCATGGCATGTTTACAAGCCCTCTACCTTGACTTAAGTATGGTTAGGGGAAAAAATTAGATTCCTTTTAAGTCTTTTGCCTCTTTACACCTGTAACCTAGAAATGAGGGTGAGCTAATCTTTCCCTGCTTGTTTATGACTCTGTTAATTGAATTCACACTCTAAACTCATACATTAAGTTAACAAAGCCGTCTTGGTGTTTGTTTTCATGTCCAGATCAATACTGGGAATCTTATTTAACTATTACTGAAGTAGTATCCTGCAAAATAATAACACATTTTCCTGTTTCAATTCATCAGCCTTGTGCTCTTCAACGCTAGACACTGGGGTGCTTAGAGGTCAGGATGTTATTGTTTAGTTGTTAAGGAAAAATTTTAGATTTGATATAGAAAACATAGATGTTACTTGCTGGATGTCTACAAGATATTAGTTTTGAAACATCTTCCCCCTACCCCTTAGAAATATACACAAAATTCTTGGTTTTGACCTTTAAGAAAATGTGGATCATGAGTTGAAGTCTGAAAATGAAATCACAAGTCTTACACAATTCTGGCATCTGATTTTCAGTTTTTCCATTGTTCTTGATTCTAAACAATCATGAGTTTTATATTGCTGCAATTGTTCAATCTAATTTTGCCTTGGTGTTGTTATGAGGAAATGTAGGAAAAAAACCACAGAGCTCCTGCCACTGAGACAAAAAAAAATCCATTCTGACTCAAATCAAGCAAATCACCCTAGGTGAATATAAATTATAACAGAGTGCAATTGTAAAACAAGAGGAGGGGTGGCAGCTCACCTATTCTTATGAACGTTACTGAAGCAAACCAGAAATTGATGTGGCACTGCCATTATGTTGAGGAGGCAAAGAGCAGAGGACAGACTCTTTGTTTACTTTGTTCTTCCTCTGCAGACCAGCTCATCTCATACGATTTGTGAAGAAAAGGAGTCTATATTTGAAAACATAGTCCTGAAAAACAGTGTTTCCTTTTTTTGGTAAAAAATTGGACAAAGAAACCCCAAAAACCTGCTACAACTAAGAAACTCGGGTCCCAGCAGCAAAAATAAGAGATGCTAAATTATTAAGCAAGAAGCAATGATGAGATCACCCACATACGGTATTAAATTTAGAACACCAGTGAGCCATCATGTAAGAATAGCTTTTGATAGCTAATAACCCCTATGTGAAAGGCTCCTTATCCAATTTCAATTCTGTTTTGCCTTCTCTCCTTTCATACATCCTTTCCTAGTTTAGGAAGCAACTTTCATAGGCAATAGGAAATATTCCACTGAGTTTCATGTATCTAATGAATGCTGATAAGTTATTTTTCTGCCCTACTGGATACTGGAACTAAGCATAAATCTGAGAGCAAAATAACAGACAGCAGTTCATTATATTCAGAGATTAGCATCGAAATTCATGTCTGCAGTTACAGAGAATTGTATTGTAATAGTTATTTAAAATTTATATTAGATCCGCTGCAGATATAGACTTTTCCTTCGAGAATTTCTAAAAAGCCAGAAAAGGCAGAGAAAGTTTCCAAAGCCATAGGTCAATAAACCAAACTCTACTGAAGTTAATTCAAAAAAATTGCACTGTTTTACTTGAGCAAGGGAATTTTTTTGAGCAATCAGCACAGTAATACCTTCAGTGCTCGTGGTGAGGAACAGAGAGCCATTAGCCTTCTGCCTTGCATTACCTTTGGCTAAAATCATTTATTTCTCCCTGCTAGCTGCAAGCAGCTGTGGAAGTGAATTCTGCTGCCTCTAACTGAGCAATCCACTGCTCTGACAGCCGACCTCCTGCAGGCTGTTAGCATCACCAGAAGGGTAATCAAAATCCACCTATTTAAGATATCTCTGCAATGTTTTTATTCAGGTAAAAAATTTAAAAAAAAAAAAAAAAAAATCCCAGACCATTCAGGTCAAAGCAGCACAACTAAAATTAGTGCAGTTATAATGGTCAGACAAGATGATCTAGTTCAAAACCCTTACAAGAACTGTTGACAAAAGTCTAGTAAAGCCTGTATTCTTTAACTCTCAGGAATTCACAGGTCAATGGCTACTACCATGAAGTGGAAAGTCTCCATTGACAAAGTGCTAGATATCAGCAAGGTCCCATCAATTTCAATATATTATTGATAAAAATATTGATAAAAATATTGATAAAAATATTGATGGAAAATTATTGATAAACTACTCCAAACACAATTGGAATAATAGTACAAAACTAAGTCATAAAGTCAGAAACAACACATTCATGTACTAACATGCAAATTACAGTTCAATCTAAGCATTTGTCTGTGAAAGTTTGTCAAATACCTATATTTTCTTGATTATTGAAAGATTAAAGCAGAAATGCACCCTCTGGGATTCTGTTTAAGCAGTTTGTATTGAAAATGAGGTAATAGAATCAGTCAGCATATGCATGTGATTTATCCTACTACTGTTTTTTAAAAGCATACTTAATATTTAAATGTTTCTCTTCCATGTAAAAACTGAAGCGAGGAGGGGGAGGACGGGGGAGATCTCTCATTGTTTGGTTAAATTCTTTTGCAGGCTTTCCTAGGCAATAGAGGCACTGCTTCAGCCTGAGTTTAACAGGTGCGAATCGGCACCAAGCCACCACGTGCAGTAGCGTTCTGAGAGGTGATGTGAACCACAGCCTTGCCCTCGCTGCCTTAGGAGAGAAGCTCTTCAAATGTGAAGCGCCGGTAGCAGGGAGGCTACGGACACACACCCGCAGCACTGCCACTGTCAAGGTGCTCAGAGTGCCCTCCCCAGCTGCGCGCTGCCACCGCTGCCCTGAGCCGGCTGCAGGGCCAGGCTGGCACACCGGCATTTCGACGCACACCTCTTGGTAAAGAGCTGCTGTGTGATTTCTTTTTCCCTTTCCCTCAGTCTCCCTTTTCTTAGGGCCATTGGGCCGAACCCAGAAGCACACTGACATGTTCTGCCCTGTGCTTCAGCCTCTGGGTTTAGTGCCCCAGCCCCTTGCTAAGCAGCACATGTCAGTACCAGAGCTGAGACTAGAAACGTGTTTCATCTACAAGGAAGCCATGCACAAGGAAAAAAGCTGATGTGAAGGACATGTTGGAAACTGCATGTTGTACAAAACTCTCACATCAATTTGATATAATTTTAACATCTCTTAGGGGTTTACCCTGCTATCACTGTATCCTAACACTTTGACAAGAACAGCCAAACCCCAGAACTACAGGAAAATTCACAAAGCTGCTGCTATTTTCTCTTCTCTGAGGGAGTAGGCTCTCGGTAGCATGTTTTTATTATGAGGGGATTGGACATAAGATGAGAAGAGAACGTATCCATGACAAGAACCACTTGAGGCACTACAATTTTAAAAAAGAATCATTATGTTACATACAACAGAAAATGCTGCATTCCTGGTGGTTTAGAACAGCATACAAACACAGAGTTGCTGCTTTCAGAAACTAGACATGAAAGAAGAACTAACTCAAATATATACTGGAGATTAAGAAGAGTGAACAGTGCAGGAACCCTTAAGTCCACTGTGCCGCTTCCTGTTCAAGTCAAATAATAGTTTTGCTTTCTTGTGGAAATTTGCTTTTTTGTGGAAAGATAAACTGAAGGTGGAGGACAGAGGTGTGCCCATGTTACAGCACTGCAGGCAAAGTTGCATGGAGACATCCCCAAGTGAGAGGAAGACATCATCCTGTCTGAATTCCTTGACCACTGGTGCTCTAAGAGCCTTCTCTAGCCACTGCAGGGAATGCCAAGCTCAGCATCAAAATTCTTTCCTCAGAAAATAAACCTAATAGCACATCAATGCAGATTTAGTCCCCATCCCAAACAGGGCCACAACCAAAACAACAACTTTTCAATAGCATAAGACCTAGAACTAGTTTTGAGCCCATTTTCAATTTATAGTTATTAACATTGTAAAAATAAACCATAAAGGCAAACTGAAAAGAACAACAACTTTCCTGATGCAAATTTCTTCTCAATCTGCCATATCTTCCTCATTTCTCCATGAAGAAACTCCATTCCAAATGGGAAAAGTTTTCAAGTTATGCAGTAAACCTACAGACTATGGTTAAGAGTTCAGAGCAGAAGTCAGACAAAAAACACCACTCTGCATCTTCTGTACATTTAAGTGTACTTAACAGTCAGTGCAGTATTTCCATAGCTCTATGGTCTGGGAGCTATACATAAAAATCAGCTTTTATTAACTGAAATTCAGCTTTTTTTCTAGTTGTGTAGGACCAGTTTTCATCCACAAGCACATATTCACTTAACTTATACCATAGTCACAATTCATTCTGAAAAAAATCAGACTCACAGGTTGCACATCCATAAATGCCCTTGGCCAGCAGCGTGTTTCTTAAATTATTTGGCTACCACAACTCAATGCAGCTCTTCAGACACCTTATATTAGTAGCCTCCAGTCTATCATCATACTGTGGTGCCTCCAGTTTGTCATTCTTTTCAGAAGAATAATCAAGCACAGCAGAGATGAAGGAACTGAAATTACTGCTAAAAAGGAAAATAAAGCCTATTTATGCTATTATAAACTCAAACCTCAGTGTTAACCACACTTCATTGCAACATCAAAATACACAACAAATACACCATAACTTTATCTTAGACAAAATACTGCACAGCACCATGGAACACTATGCTTGTTAAGGTGATAGTACACAGTACATTATTTCTAAACATTAAATTATTGTACGATTCATGATCAAATCACTGACAATCAAAATACACAGAAGTTAACTGCTCACATATTGATAATTTTTTCTCTGCTTTGGTCCAACATCATCAAAATACTTGTTAACCTTTCCCTGGGTTTGTTAGAAATTGAGATCAACTTATCTGTTGTATCTGCTTGGTAAGCCTGAAATTGCTAATTGCTGCTACAAGTTATTGCCTTTGTGTCTATAGAACCAGTGTTGCTGGGAGTTAGCTCCTGTGTGTGTGTGTCTGCATATGTGATCTGTATAATTATTCTTCCTAAGTCACTGCTAATTACATCTGTGTTTCTTCATTAAAGAGAATAGACTGATAAAAGGTGACTGAGACCATAAGGCAATGTAGCTCCACAGAGAAACAGGCACACGATGGTTACTGATAATAATTAATAAAAACAAAATAATACAACTGAATTTATTGTTCTAAAGTGGCTCTAAAGAACCTGGAAATTAGAAACTAAAAATATGCCTCATCTATAGAGTAAGTATTGCATATGAAAGTTACTGACTAGGAATTGAGCAGTCAGTTTTGAAAGTTCAACAGCACTTTTAAAAATGTGCATTCAGTCTTAATGAGATTAAAACAAATTTAAGATGAATTTACAGTATCTTTCAGGTCCTTTTCAATGTACTAGTCTTTTCTTAGCCTAAAATACAGCTCCCCTTTTTTTTCTTGTAAATATAAATAGCTGTGGATATATGCATATACACCTTTGCATTACCCACATTTAAATCCAACTATCCAGAGTTCAGAAAGGAAGGCTCTGAAGATCAACCTCTGAAATGTTAAGCGTTGAGCCAAGTTTACAACCAGAGAAATAATAAAGTGAAGAAAAAACCAGACCAAAGGTCCTTAGAGCTCCATCTTCAGTAGTGGCAAACAGAGTCTGCTGAATGGCTCCATTCACTGAGGTGTCTGTATTGAAACATGTTGCTGCTACCAATACAGCAACTTCAAACCAATACAAGCCAATACACTCAACTTCAATGGGATGTAATGGACAACAAAAAACAAAACAAAACAAAAATTTATATATGCTGGTGCTAATCTCACTTTTAAAAGCCCTTCATCCATCCTTAGCAAGAGATCTCTCAAATGACAAAAAAGCACAGCCAAAATCTTGCCAGGCACTAACTAGCTATGTCTTTGATTGCACTGTTTGCAAATCTGTAACAGCGTTTCTTCCATCTGTTCTGCAGTTTCCTTCTATACAATCCATTTTCAAAATGAAATAAATCGATTACAGATTTGTTCCAAAGACCTCTTCCAAAGAGGTCTTCAAGCATATTGGCTATTGTGGATAATATTGTAAAATTTGGACAAAAATAATAGAACATTGCATAGGAAAAAAAAATAAAGAGCTGACAGGGTTTTCAAGGGAAAATTTTAAAGAAATAACAACTCAGCCATTGACTGCTTCTTCAACATAATGTACAATTAGTTAACAAAGCTGTTTTGTTTAAAACCCCAACCAATGTAAAACCCAGTTTTCAAAAGCAGAGTTAAGTGGAATTCCACAAAATATAATAATTTTATGGTAAAATTATCCATAGTTTCTGAAATCAAAGGAGGAAGTTCCCTGTTACTCTAGGTATGACTCTGCAAAATAGTTTGGAAGTTGATTTTAAAAGGCTCAGATCCCAGTCTGAAGAAGTTCAGAATTATCCATTAATTCATGTAGGTGATGAGTCTTGTCTTGCTCAGCATTTCCTAGATAGGAGCAAACCTTGAAATAATGGTCACAATTTTAATTTTTTTTGTATACACAGCCTAAAATACATGTTAATAGTTTACATTACATCACAAAAAATGACTATTACAGAATTACAGGTCTTTTTCTGATGTCAAAAGGAAATGAGATAACAACAAAGTTTCTTTAGAAAAAAATATTCCTCAGGAAGAATAACATTTAATGCTTTTTTCACTAGGTGACTAGTTTGGATGTTTTTTGTTTAATTAGCCAAGCATTCAGAATGGGATCAGATTAGAATTATTTTTATGGCAAGTCCTCTATTAAACTCTTTTTAATGTTTGTGTATGTGCTTCTCTGTTTGTTTGGAACTCATGCAATAGAGCCAAAAATGAGATTTCGTTTCTGTTATAACAAGACCCTACCTTTGCTATTATTGTTATTATTGCTTAAGCATGGCACTTAAGCCCACAGTTACATCTAAAATGCCAGTAACTCTGTTAGGCATTACTACTGTTACTACTAAGCAAGGGCCTAACACTTCAAAGGGCTCAGTAGCCGAGCAAATCCTCCAAACACTGTTAGAATTAAATAACATGGCACTTATGAATACAATATGAATATAGCTCATGTTTCTTTCTTCATTTACAAGATGCAGTGAGTCAGAAAAGTAGCACTTTCTGACAGCCTGCTCTGCAGTGAATAGTGAGCACTGAGTCACCAACACCACCCCAGCACAGCATCCTTTCTACTTGATATTTGCCATTCTATAATTAGAACAAACGACATTCTTGGGACATACCAAAATGCTTTTAGTTAACTTTCTGCTTAAACCCATTTACAGAGTCTTTGCTGTTCCTGCCTCAAAAGATAAGGTACACAATCATGACCTGTTATATCTCCACTTTAGAGACAGGCTTATTATTATAAAAGTAAATGCCACCCACTTGCTAACACTCGAGACTAATTAACTCTGCAACTGCTGCTTAGCAAAGAGGGTAAAAATCACACTTGCCTATACCAGCAACTATCCTAGAAAATCAAGAGGATTAGATAATACCTTGTCTTTACTGATCCCCCCCACCACCAATTCTTTTTC
The DNA here is from genome assembly GCA_013397775.1 of Eulacestoma nigropectus. NCBI lineage: Eukaryota > Metazoa > Chordata > Aves > Passeriformes > Eulacestoma > Eulacestoma nigropectus. The sequence continues at coordinate 536,946 of VZTE01006207.1, forward strand.
CTTCTCTTTTTTTAATTTTTATTTACTTTGCTTTTTATTTTCAACTTGTTTTGCTTATAACTATGATTTAAATATTGTTTTTTGTAAAAGAAAAAAAGTTCTCTCTTTAATGGTTCTCTCTGGTTGGGAACCCCTTTCCTAGAAAAATGTTTTGAAATCCTTTCTTTTTCTTCATCCTGTGATACATTTTTTGAAGTTTTCTCTTTTAAAAACAAGTCAGTTTGATTTCAATAGCTACACTGAAAACTGACAGCTGTATAGGTTCATTAACCACTTGGTACTGAAAGGAAGTCTTTAAATCCCAATTACTTAGGCCAAATTTATTAAAATGAAGGACAGTAGTATAACTTGAACTTCACCATCTACATATCTGTTTAAACCAGACTTGCTCAGTTTAACAAAAAATTCCAAAAGGATGTCAAATAAATATGCCATTCATCCAAAGAAATAAGACCCAAAAAAGTAATGGCCAAGGCCTGCAACACCAACAGACACATACCTGGAGGAGAAAACATTAGTTACACCAGCACCCAAATGAATTTTGCAGTTCAATTAATTGGCATTAGGAATAATAGCATAAACAATTTGCAAAAATTGTCTGAACTGGTTGTAAGTCAGCAATGTGCTTTGGAAATTCCTACTTTACTTATATCACTTTCTGTCTCCAGCAAATAGTGAGCAAATTAGCTTGTCCTGATTCTCGAGAACAACCAGCAGCAGGGAGAGCATGAATACGAATACTTTGGAACTTCAGTTCTATGAGCACTTTTAATGAGAACTCTTTTCTTTTTCTATCTTACCATTTTTTTCATGTCTAATATTGAAACCTTTTGAAAAACAGAAATGGGTTTTATGCAGGACAGAGCTGTTCAGAAATGGACCCCAGTCACTGCTGGCTTCAATGATCAAGTGAAACACATCTCTGCTACCAACTGAGCTGGTGGCTGGCTGTAAAGGAATCTTTTTGTTGTTCTGGTGTTCTGTCCCAGCTCTATAATACATAAAGAAGCAAGAGAGTTTAAGTTGTATCGTATTGTTGGTTTAGCAGGATTTGCATGGTAGAGCAGAATCACTAAAATGACCCTCTGTTGCTACTTTTACAACCTCTTGCTGTAGGGAACAAGTGGAAACAGGGAAGGATGTAGAGGATAAGTGGAGGGGTCCAATAGGTGGTACATGCCACTGGCACCACCCTGGTACAACCATCAGACAGTCATAGGAGAAACAAAATAGCTTAAAAGAAACGGCATCCCAAAAGATTCCAACAAGAAGCACAATGTGGCTGCAGTGTAGGAAGGGAAATTTTAACTATGAGGTTCTGCTTGGCTTATCAAATGTGGTAGCTGAAGTCATGCGAGAGTCACCCAGACACGTCAATCTCTCTAGAAGATCCTGAGATACACACAGGAATAACTTAGCAATTGTTGACCTGGTATTTTTAAAAACAGAAACAAAAAACTTATGGCCTGTGAAGGCTTCTTCTTCCTTTGGATCTAGTCCAGCAGTCAGGCCGATGAGTTCAACCTTGCAATAGGGCATAACTGCTAGACAAAAGTGCTAAAGCTTCCCCTTTGCTGCTGCTACTACCAGTCTCTCAGTGCTACACAGTCCTTGGTCTGTCACACGTGACCTGGCTCAGGAGCACAAGCTGTCCCTGTCCCGGCCCTGCAAGTTCTGCCCAAGAACACTGGTGCCTCCTCAGAGTGTGAGAGTCAAAGCTTCCTGCTCAGAAATCACACTGATCTGCATTCCACACACTTGGTGTTAATAGTAAGCCACACCAAAGGAATCAACCCACCCCACAATTCTTTAATACAAAAATCAGTGGAATCATATATTTATTTCCCATTGCGGTAAATTTTGTGGCTAACTGATACATTACCTCATACAGAATACAAGTCCAGGTTTGATGTCCTTTCATGGATTATAAAAATCAGCGTAGACACACACACACAAGTGACAACAGTAACCATAGCAGCAATAAAACTGCATCTGAAACATTAAAGAATTGCTGTTGTATAAGATATTAAAAAGTAAATAGATTCATTATTGTAGTAGTTAACTGTCATTTTGTTCATCACCTATTAAAAATTATTTTTTACTGTTCAGAAATATTCCATCATTACATTATTTTGATTGTAATAATGTAAGAACCTTTCCAAATTACAGAAATTCCCAATTTAGGGCCAGAATTTTATTTTCTTACATCCTGGAAAATATACTATAAATTTTCTTTACTCTTGAAATCACTTATGAATTAGTCCTGCTCAGCTAGCTTTCAGTTAGATGAGAAAAAAAATGCCTATTTTCTGGCAGGATAAAATTGAAAAATTGCAAGAATCAAAGTGTCTATTTACCTAACAATTACAATAACTAGATTTGTTCTGTCAGCTTTGACTTGAGCTGTGACAGATGCTGTTTCCTCTATACACGATTATCCAAAGAAACATTAAGGATATAAATTAATAAACAGGGACAACTGTTAGTGGTTAACTCATATAACCAGACCCAGTAACGAAAATTAGTTTATGTAATGTTTCACTGAATCTTATAAGAAATCAATAGCAAATACTTTACTTATGTAGGAACTCAATGTTGTAGACAACAGAGTTGTCTTGGGCTATAAATAAAATTAATATTTCAATATCTTTGGGTCAGTAATTTCATTACATATTTATATAGCACTAAATATAACAAAGACTCCATCTAGATAAGATCTGTGGGTACTACAAAATATATGAATACATGAAAAATAAAAAATTAGAAACAAGCTACTACCATCTAAGTACTTAAAATAATTTGTTTACTTACTATAAACTGTGGGTTTCAGATTTTTTTTTTTCAGGGCATATCTGTAACATTTATTAATGTAAATCTTATTTATAATTACAAATCTTATTTTCTTTCAAGCTTTTCCCCTACACACTGTGGTCCCATTTTCACTTCATTGAACACATGTAAGTTCTATTAATACCAATGAGAGTTTAGCCTGTACATGAAGGGAAGGCAAAACTCTTTTATGCTGAACATTTAATTAAAATTTTTTAAAGAGTTTCATGCATGCTATAACGTACAAATTTTTTTATACCTAACAACTTAAAAACATGGAGGGAAATAATCGAAGTTGTAATTCTGACCACTAAGAGTGTCCATACAAGTTCACAAATAGTCCAGATTCATGTAACTACAAAGGCAGGGCACAGAGGGTGATATAATTAATTTCTTGAGAGCTTTTTGCATTTCATCAGGGTAACACTCATAACAGGTTCTCCAAACCATCAGTTATGCCTTATTTGACTCTAGTAGACAAGCTGTGTTTGGGGCTCTGTGTTTTCAGCCTACGTCAATGACTTACCCAATATACATTTTGTGATGAACACCTTAATTTCTTCCTTGCAGAATGCTGGCAAGTGTCACATATCGGAGTTCTTAGCAACAGTGTGTGCACGCACACTGAGTGTTGTAGCAACCGACAAAAATAAAATTATAGTGGAAATAAGTATGTAGGACTGAATGACGCCCATAGAGTAATTGAGAAGGGACAGCCTGGTGATTCAGTGGGGGCTGAGCTGTGCTTTGTACGTTGTTCTTGTGAGGCAAGGATGGCTGCCATTAATTGTTCTGAAACCAGGCTGAGGAACCATCCATCTGACTGTATCCTACCCTCTGTTACTGCCTCATCTTGGGGCTGCAAGATGGTTATGAGATGTTTGAAGCTTTCTGGAGTCCCAGATTTTTTCCTTGCTGCTTTCATCCAAGGGACATTGAAGGATCCTTCCATGCACCTACTCAGATGTACATCTGCCATGTGATCTACGCTCAGGTGTCCCCAAACAGAGTCAGAGGAGATGTAGAGTACGTGTTGGTAGACCGGCTGTGTAGTCCTCTCTGCAGAAGAGAGCCTTGGAGGGTCTTTAGCGGTTAAATTACAACACATTTCACATAATTCACAGGCAACATGGCTATTGTGAGATTTACTGTCCAAAACTCTCCAGCCAGGCAGTTTTTAGCCCAGGAACTGAGGCAAAGCTGACTTGCTAACGAAAGATTTGATACCTGCACCCAGTGCCAGCGAGTGGGAGGAAATGCAAAGTGAGGATTAACTCAATCTGAAGACATGCAGCTTCATCATGCAGACATGCTAAAGCCTCTCGGTGGACGAAACCAATTCATTCTGCATAACTCCTAGAAGACTTTAAGGAGTGGCTGATGGAGGCCTGAGCGGGGGAAGAAAAGATAGCCACGTCCTAACAGCATCAAAGAATAATGGGACATTGCAGAAAACAACACAAGAATTAGGACTGCCCTATGGCTATGCATCATATCTGACCAAATGTCATTTAGCTGTAGCTTTACTCATTTTTGCAGTTGTTAATATACCAGATTTTGAAGATATGGATTATAGAAATCACACAGTAGTTGACTCTATTTTCACTTGGAAATGCCATGAAAAGCTGTAATAACTATTTACTCTCACCTTGGGAGGTCCCTTGTCCCCCTCCCTTACAAAGCAAAGGGTAAGCAGTCAAAAGGATCTCAGTCAGCAGGCTCAGCATATGATCAGCCCACAGCACTATCTAATCAAATATTTAAGCATCATGCTCTTAAAATTTGCTTAGACTGTGAAGGACATTTGATATGTTTGTTAAATTGTTTGTATCTACTGCTGGCAATTTTTAGCTGCGGATTTACTCTAGAAACTTGACACCGAAAGTAAAGTCACAGGAAATTTGTATGTTGATATTGGCAATAACAGTACTCGTTCTAAAGTAGGAATAATAAGGATTATATATATCATTGTTATTTGAGCAAGTGTTTTTCACCTGTCTGTTCTGATGGGAAGCTTTTTTGTGACCCTTGTAGTACACCACCTGTTCCCAAGTAGAGTCTCCAATTATTTATTTTCAGCCCTTTTTGAATCAGCAGCTAATCTAAAAGCAAATATGTCCTTTAATTTTGTTTCTGTGTGAGAGCTGGGAAGCTAAATGTTGACCAAATTTATAACTGCCAAAACTAATACCATTTTAAAACATTGACACAAGGGAAAGGAATAGGAAACCATTAGGACATATCCCTTAACCACACTGCAAAGGACAGAGGAGAAAGATGAAGTGTTTGAATTGGAGAAAACAGGTCCAACCTCACCTCCTCACTGTGTATTGGCGCTATCTCTTCATGCAGGAAGGGTACATAAAAGGGATACATGAAGATTACAGGATCTGTGATAAAAGAATTTGCTAAAAAGATGCTCAACCTTATCAGAATTACTAATGTATCTTTTCACATCTAAACCCTTAATGATACATATACAATTATCCCCATAACTACTGCATTCACAAATCCATTTGCAAAACAAGGCCTTACTCTCTACAAATCAAATGAAATCCAATGCTATTTTTTGATAAAATCTCCAGGCAGTCTGAAGTCTGCTACACAGTTTACCCAGCCTTCACCATCTGACATAATCTCAATCTCTCTATAGCACTACAGCCATCTTATTCTCTGGAAGACAAGGGGAAAGCAAAACTCTCCTGTTTTGCCACCGTGCATACCATTTCCTCTAACAAGGACAGTGTCTCCTTTTGACGCTTGATTTACAGGTGCTACAGAGCCATTGTGCTGACTGCATGCCAGTCTCCAAGGAAACTGGTAGTATATATATTCTAGAAGCACCCCTAGAAGAAAAGAAGTGTTATCAAAAGTATTCTCAGCATAACCTTCACTATGAGTAGAAGCAGAGTTCAAGGTCTTCTCTTGAATGGTTGAAGGATGCTGTGTTCAAATAAAAGGCTCCTAAGGAAATAATAGCAGGTCAAGCTGTGGATCTGGCAGTTGTACAGTCTACATTTGTGAAAGAGTTGGAAATTGAAAAAATAACGTATTTAAAGTTTTAGAAAATCTTGATATTCATTATAAATCAACAAAATTTTAGGTTGGCATCTCCTCTTCCTACTTGTGTATTAGCACTTTGTGTAACTCTTTTTGCTGCTATTACACTTCTCAGCCCAATATAAACCCACTTGCCCATCTGTATTTACAAGCTGATGCTTAACCTCTCTCTAGATTTTTATATCACTCATTTAGAAAACCAAAACACAAGATATTGCATCTCAGCCACCTCTGCAGCCCTGTCTGCTCCCAGGAGCCAAGCAGACAGGTGCCCTATAGCTAGGACAGACAGACAGACAGTGTAGCAGCAAGACTCTATTGTTGGAAAAAGCATCACATCAAAGTGTGCATTTCCATGATCATTAAAAATTGTCCGTGGCATTTTTAGAGTATGTGCAGTAGAAGCAATGCTATACTTGAATTTTAAGCGAGGAAATAAATCCCTAAGTTCCCATCTGCATAAGGTATGCTTACTTTTTTTTTCGTCTTAAACAAGTAAGGATTATTTTATCTTTGTGGGAGTTTAACCCAAGAAGAGCTGACTAATCCAAATCTTAAGTTACTAAAGCACTTTGGGAACACATGAAATTATTGGTAGTACAGAGTATGAGATTTTAATTATTGTTGCTGTTGTACTGACTGTTAGAAACAAAGCTGCTCAACATTCAAACTCATTTTCTCTATGAGTGGCACAGTTCAGTATAACCCAACAAAACACTACAGCAAACAAAGCAAGTAAAAAGACAAAAGAATGCCACGAATTATAGATAGGTTTTTTTCCCAGCTTGGATCCACGTGGACCATGCTAATTCCAAGCATTTCCACAAAATAATTTAATTTCATTTGATGAAGAAGTTGCAGTTGCATAACCCTCTCTGCCCAAGTGGGTATCAGAACAGACATTTATTTGCAAGAAAACATCTGAAGACTGAAGAAAGAAGATTTAGGCATTAGCAAAAGTTCAAACCTGATAGCGAATTAATGGCATTGGCTGCGAGATGAAAAGAGTTAAAGAATTTTTTCAGAGAAAAAACAGTTAAAATAATCAAATAAATATTGCTGGCAATTCTTTTAGTATTTTTCTACTACTAAATCAGAAAAAAAAAAAGCATGTAATAGACTTAAGGTCTCATTTTCCCCTGTTGTACTGTTTATCTCCACCTTTCATCTCTGTGAATCCTTAGGATATATATATAAGCAACACTTCAGCCACTCTAATCAACAGAGAAAATGAAGCTGCTGCAATATAACAACGCGGCCAATCTGTAGTTTTCTCCAGCGATTCTGTCAGACCCAGAAATGAAACAACTGTAAGCTTGGTACCACGGAACAAGACCTATAACTTTCTATATACAGAAAGAGATCTTTTTACCAAATAACAATCATGCATACATCTTAACTTGGCTTATATTTCCTTCTCAGAATTGGCAGTAGGACAAAATAATATTGACAAGACACTCCTGCCAATATTTATTCCCAAATCACCTACCTTGTGGGACATCATCTGCAGTATCATTGCATTATTCTCCCATTATGAAATATGATTTAACACGACATTGTGCAACATGAGAATGTTTTCAAATCCCTATGCTACCCTTTTGTATTTCTTATTGAATTTGTCCTGCATTTGCCATATCAATAGACCTTTGTTATTTGATGGTAAAACATTATAGGTAAACACAGATATATTTTTCTATTGATTTCCACATCCCACATGAAAACCAGATTAAATTTACAAGATTGCACCAAATGTTAACACTTCATGTGATATTTTATGCTCAAAAACATGTATCCAAAGTAGACAGCAAAGACATGCTGCCAGAGATAAAACAGCAGAAAAAAAAAATCCAAAAGCCTTTTCATCATGGTTTGCATCAGTTTTTCTCTTTTCCTTGGAAAACCTTTTGCAAGCAAAGAGACAAGTGATGAGAGTTTGGTATTCATATACATAACAGCAACAATGTATAGCATTTTACTTGATAGAAAACACAAGTCTATCTCCGCACCAGAAAAAACAGACAGGGAATGTGACACGCTTGTTTAGAATCATGCCCAAGTGGGGAAAGCATAGAAGATTAGATATTCACAGGGCCTAATCTAGTTGAATAGCAAACACATTCAGAGAAATTGCCTATTCCTCCTCTATCTGAAAGGTGATCAAGCCTTCAAATATCAAAGGAGTAAAAGAGCAATGTGCAAATTTACCAAACTCAAATTCTATGATCTCTAGTGAGGGAGACAAAAAGGGAGCAGAAAGCAATTTTCACCACCTGGCAAGGACGCAGATTTATGTCAATGTCTGAAAACCGACTCGTAACAGCATGAAGAAATAAAGGAGTATTAGTAGTAGTTTGCTTATTATAAGTCGCTCACCAAAGTGAGCGATCCAAGTCATCTAAAGAACACAGCAACAGTTAATTTTCAAAGAAACCACAAAAAGGTTATATGAAATTATCCTCATTAAGATCCATTAACATTTTAAAATTCTTGATGGCTTTATGCAGAGAAGCACGAGAGATACGCTTTTCAAACTGTAGTGATGAAAACATAATGAGAGCGGATTTCGTCTCCTGCTATCGTGTGCGATACAATACTGGAGGGATAATGAGCGTTCCTTCAGGCATCTGACCACGTGTAACAGAAAATCCTTTTCTATTCAAGTCCAAAATATCTGAGAAAAACCCAAGTCATTCCCTAGATGAGTTAGCTTCTACTTAAGATGTTTAGTTAATAATTCCAGTTCTTCTCCATGCACTTGCCAATTAAAGGAGAATAAATTTCTGCTGCAGTTCTGTTCTTAGTTCAAACAACAAAGTCTTAATTCTTGACCATGTATTGACACAGCACTGATGCTGAAACCCTAAGTGCAACACAGCTCTCATTGGATAACTTAATCAAATGCTTAGAACGCGTTTAAAGCTGTTGAGATTGACCAGTGTATCTTGATTAATCATAAAATTTTAATTTATTTATTTTGGAATTCAAATGAAAGAACTATCTTCACAGTTACAACAGTAATTGTGCACAGCAGTCATAAAGTCGGAAGTACAAGGTTATGGATAATTTGAGAGTAATGTGAAATTACTCCAGGAGTTATGCTAGGCTTGTTTTCTCTGTTTTAGATCAGGCTGTTCAGAGAACTGATCCTAAAAATGGAAACAAGCATGTTACTAAAATAAATTAGTTATTTCTCTAGTCACTATGATAGAAGGCAACGCACTTTTTATCTTAATTGTACAACATATCAAACAATATGTCTAATAGTTAAACAAAAGGGAAATAAAAAGATATATTTAGAAAAACTGGTGTGGTTGGTATGAACATCTGCTGACTTCTATATAGGCGCTTCGTTTTACTGACACTTCCCACTACAGTTCCTAAAAAACTGACACACTAATTATTTAAGCTGAGGCTATCACTGGTTTGAATATATTTATTTTCCTTTATTTACACAGATTACACATCCTGACCAAAACAATATCCTAAGTGATAAAACTGGCTTCCAGAAAACAGATGTTAAGGTATTGAATGTCTTTCAGTTAGTACCAAGATTTTCAAAGGTTGAAAAAATGGTCATAGGATCTAATAATTTTGAAATCAGCTGTTAATGCTCAAAGTAATCACAATTAAAATCCTACCACTGCCTATACAAGTATTAATAGTAAATGGAGTATGTTCTCTCCAACTTTGTGAAGGGCAGAGTAGGTGCACAGCCAGAGCAACTGGAGAACGTGACTTCTGCTACACCAAGTCAAGTGTGACATTCATTGAAGTAGGATCAGAAGCACTCTCCCATTGGGAAACACACTTTCAGAAAACAGGACTCTCTTCTCCACCTTTTGGATCCATCAAGCCCATGTAAGAAATAGTCTATTTCAGGACAAAATCATTCAATCTGAAGAGAACAACTTCTGAAAACCAAACAAATATGTAACACAAATGAAGATCAAACCAAATTTGCTGCTCCATTTCCTTTTGTTTCCAACCATTAACCTTCCCTCTTTCCAGTTTGGCCTAAAGCATCATTCTCATCCCCATTTCCTGAGAGGAAAATGGAGAGCCAGCTTCACTATTCCAATTCAGTTGAAGAAATCTGGCTTTCCACTTTTTTCCCCCATGAACAGTGATCAGCCAGGTTAGCAGACACCAAACTGTAAGCAGAGGCAATCCTCCCTAGGGCTCAGAAAATACACTTGTATTGTAATCTCTTGCCCATGCCAGCAGGTACAGCAAATTTGATTTCCATAGATGAGCAAAGAAAAGAAAGATTGATACCATCATCATCTAACATCAACAGAATGCCCTTTTCAACAGAAACAGGACTGTAACTCCCATGTTTGCAATGGAAACCAATGTACTAACCGTTTAAGAAGCTGAGCTCATGAGTATGTGAGAAGTAGATTTCCCATTTTTTTCTGTCTTTACCTCCCCCATTGTCTAAATTTCTTGAATTTTTACATATGTATATATTTTTACATCTGTTGGGCTTTTTTTAAGTGAACATTTGAAAACGTTTCATTCATCGGTTGAAATCTACTACTGCTTGACAGAAAACATTGTGTGACAAAAGTCAGCTCCTACTTGGAAACACATAGGAGTTAAATTTGCAGTTTTGCTGTCTCTGTGTTGTAACATTAAAGCACAATGTTCAGACCTTTCAGATTAACTGAGATGAAGCTTTCGATCTCCCCACAAACTTTTAAAGAAGTTTAGAAAGGATAACCTTAAGCATGTGTGATGCTTTAGATTTCAGAATTATTTCTTCTAAATCACCATTTATAAGTTATCTAAGGTAGACAACGCCCTGACTTTTAACTGTATTTCTATTTCAGTATTTTTAATGAAGTTATTTCCACTTCATATTTACTGTATATTTATCTTCATACTTAATGCTGAAATGCATTTTACTGCTCCTCTGTTACCTACAAGAAAAAAACAGAAAAATAAAAACTGTCACTATAAAACTTCAGCGATCTCTCAGTTTACAAACATTCACATTTTCAATTTTGCACTTCATTAATGTTCCAGGTGGTGTTAATGGGCCCTTCTGATGCGTGCACGGATCTTGCATGGTTGGCTTTATTCCCTGACCTACACATTTGCAACTGTGGCCCAAGAAACATCGAACACGGATGAAGCAGAGCAAAGCTTTTGTGCCCAGATCACAAGCACCAGTCACGAAAAAAAGGACCCAGCTCTAATCCTATCCAAGGATTAGAGCTTTATAACATTTTTTTTGTAAAGGTCTGCAGCATCTTCCCCACTTGTTCAGGGAAGGGAGACTTTTACCAGAATGAAATAAAACGCGGTAGCGGTGGAGACAGCTGTGTGACACCTGAGAGATTGGGGTTAACCTGGGAAGCTGAATAGCTCCAGTGGCTGATGGGCAGGGTACTCTGGGATTTCAAGGGAGGAAAAAAGTTGCACAGCACAGGTCTCCCACATGCAAGGTAAGTGCCTCAATTACTTTAGCAGGGCTGGCTACGGTTCACTCCCCTCTGCAGGTTTTGTTATGTTGCTGGATGTTTAAGAGTTAAACAATGAAATAAATCTTCATGTGGTGCACTTCATTGGTTACAGAAAGCTTCAAGTAACTACCCAGAAATCAAATAGATACAACTAGGAATATACTAAACTGTTGATGGCATGATTTTATCCTTTTTATCAGTATCAAAACCCAAATACTGTAGTTTGTTTAATTGCAAGGCATTTGAATTTGGTTTGCATTTTCTCTCTAAGTCTAACCAGATAATTAAATATAAGTTTTTTGCAAATAAAGAAACTGAGGCAAAAGGCTTATGTGTCCAGGATAAACAATAAGAGCTGTGAAAGAGTTATTAACACAATGTACCTACATGTCAATCCTGCAGATTTTCATCTTACAAAGAATATTCTTGTACCAGAAAGGTATTTGAGATACCATATGACTATTTCCTTTCTACCAACAAACATCACATACTCCTGCATCAGGCATGAATTACACCTGTCACTTTATTCAGATTAGCACATCATCATCCAAATTGTATCAATCCATCTGTCACTAACATTTAGGGCTACGTTATCAACATCATGTATAAGAAGATATGCACACAAACTCCTGCAATTCAAAATGATTCAATATCCAGACGAATATTAAAATATTAAGAATTATTGTCAATGTGGCAATCTTATGTACCTAATGTTCCACAGACCTCTCAGATTTTTTTCTTCAAAGCTTGAGAAATAGGAACTGAGATACATTTCACAGAGAAGCTGAACAAATGAAAAAACTTACTTTTATTTTTTCAGTGTGAAACTGTAACTGCCATTCCCACATCCAAGGCTTGCTAGGTCAGGTAATTAATACAAAGAGTAATAATGTTTGTAATACCTGGAACAAAAATACCTGTCTTAAGAGTACAGCTTCTTGCTGTAGACTGGTCTCATAGAACACTTAAAACTTATATTTGGGAACCACCAAAGCAAAATAAAAAACACTCTAAACTTTTACATAGGAAAGAAGCATGTATTAATTGGGTTTTTTACACACATATGCATCAGAATATGCATGGATATATTTTAATATTTCAATATATCATTCCATTCTAATAAAACAGCAAACATTTTTTGCAGATACTATATAGGGATCACATTTTTTAATAGCTGTGTGCATTACTTATGCCCAGAAGGTAGAAGAAAGAAGGTAAAAACCCCCACTCCACATTTACGATATGCATTCAAACATGTCTGCCTCTACTCAGAGAAATCTCCTTGTAATGGTATTGATACACAGATGGAGAACTTCAGTGTGAGTAAATGGAGGAATGCACTGGAGGAATGTGACATTTTCCAAATGCATATAAATTGCTAGATAAGAAAGATGATTTTTTTCTTTTGTTCCTGCAAGGAAGATATAAATATATGAAATCACTGGTAAATATTCTTGGTCTGACCTCTTTCTAGCAAAAGGTAATAGAACTAAGCCCAGGTTTATAGCAGGTGACTAACTAGTACTGTCTAAGGTAAACTTTCTTTTTCAGTTTTTTTCATGGTGTTATCTGGTTATCTCTGACAACTTGATGCAGGTGCTGGCTGCCAAAACACGAGTATTCCACAACATAATTTTGGGTGCTCTAAGATTAGATGTCCCGCCTCCCACTCCTTCCCCAAGGGGGCAGAGGATCATCTGTGTCCTGGGACGTATTTGCCACCCTCTGCAGGCGACCTAGATGCCAAAGCCATCCAACAAGGTACTCACCCTGAGGTTCAAGGCAGTGACTCGTATCCTGGATTGGTGACTTGTGGAAACCAGCCCCTGCCATCAGGAGCGACTCCTTGTGTGCAGGTACCAAAAGGGAAGCTGCAGCTGGTGAGCTCAGAGCAGCCTGACCCCTGGCTCCTGAGAAGTGCAACTCGGTGGAAAGGCTGACATTTCTGCCACTCTGTTACTCCATAGCTTGTTTTGTAATTTTTAAAGAATTAATTATTATTAATTTGTAATAAATATTTTGTTTAGTGTCTTATATTAAAAAAATAGACTAAATAAGTCTTCTTAACTTAAAATTACTGAAAATAACAGCCTAGGAAATTTGCTTCAATTGAATAACCAAAGATGTCTCACATAGTGTCCAAGAAGTAACTTTCTGCAGTCTATAATCCTCATTTGGATTAAAATTGGCCTAAACCTCTCCCCATTTCATATGTTTACTTGGTGTTTTGAAATTGGGATGGTATAAATTTTAGTAAAATACGAGTTGGTGAATAAATGCAGGGCTGCTTTTTCTTTCTTCAACATGTCTCAGTCACCAGCTGCTGAGGTTTTTGGGGTTTAAACTTTAGAATATAAAGCATCAGTATGACACAGCTTCTGATTCCCTGCTGAAGTGTTCTCCCTGCTTCCCAGAAAATCGTTAGATGCCATTGTTGGTCATTTTATTATTGTAGGATTTTGCTGTCAACTGGGTAGGAAAAAAGGAACTTAAAAAGCTCAGAGCCACCTATTGTTTCTCTAATTTTCATCAGTTGCTCCCTGGTACCAAATACTTCTGACTGAATGAATCTGAGATCTGCAGAGCCAGTACATTTTCCAAATTTAGGACCAGGTTTTAATAGTTTAATGAAACGCATAACTTCTGCTCTGTTGCAATAAACACTCAATGCACAGCTACGTTCTAAGGCTCCTGTTGTTAGGGATGATTACAGCAGAAGGATTAAAGGAGACGACATTTTAAAATGCTCTAACAGTCCCTCAACCAGTCCACATCTTACAAAAGGACAGATTCAGATAAAAACTAGGTGTAAGAGTCATAGCACTGTGGCTTTCTATACATACACTGGCTATCTGCTCTGCTGGCCTTTATGCCACACACTCCAAAACCAAATCAAGGCACTGCTTTGACCACAAGCCCCAGCAGGTTGAGGCACAATATTCAAGTCCCCTGATGCTGATTTACGGTGAATGTGCTTCATTTGCTGCCTGGATGTATCCTCAGACAGAGTGAGGAAGGAGTGAGATCTACCTTATGCTAGGCTTCATTTTGCTGTAAGAGTAATCCCAGTGAAATGGGAACAATATGAGATAATGAATGCCAGGTATGATGGACAGACACTTTACAAGGAGAAGAGAAGGCACCAGCACCATGGAGGAGAAATTGCTCTAATCCAAAGGGCAGGATTTAGTCCACATACAGGTCCTTTATAAAGCTTTGGAGGAGTTAGTATTTCATTAACAAATCGTTAAAAGGTTTTGCTAGTTCTTTTAGAAGTGTAATGAACAGATGAAACAAAATTACCCAATAAGCAATAAAAACAAACCTTAGGCATATAGAGAGAAATATTTAAAGACAAAGGTTAAAAGCAACAATTCAGTCACTACTTATACGAAGACTAGAATTGAAATGAAGTTAAAATTGTAAAACTATTTCTGAGTACACAAATAAAAAATGTCTGACGTGTGGATTTAGCAGCACTGAGAATTATGGTTTGGGCATGTCAGAAAGGCAGAGAAGAGAATTTTGGAAAAGGGATGAAAGGAAGCCATGAACATCAAAGACTATGACCTGTGATTAAAAGAAGCTTTAAAGCTAGCAGACAAATGTGACTTGTTAGGGTAATAACAGATCAAATTTTTCTTACACCTGCACTTTTATAAAGACTTTCTACAGCACAGCAATGTCATCTTAAAACCTCATGTTTCATGTCCCAAGCAATCTGCTTTAAAGCCCTAAGAGCTTTAGTGAAGAGCAGTCTTTCAAAAGAAAGAATAAAATACATATTTTACAGTCTCCATAAAGTCATTGTGCTATAGTTTTTCTTGATGCAAATTGGAAAGTTTAGGTATGAACTGAAATGCACCAAAAGTCAGATAAAAGCTGCCTGTTCAGACAGAAGGACAAAGACCACATCAATATTAGATATTCTTTAAAAAATAAATTGTAATTATCCTAAATTATAAGTGGTCCACATTGTAGTAAATATAATTACTTTCCTGTTTCTTTATCAACTCCTCTCTCCTGTTGCACTGTGTTTCTCCAGACTACTCCGTTTCATGAAGCAGGGTATCATCTGCATTAGACATATGCATGCAACGACTTCCTTCTGTTTTTCAGTAATACTCCTTTCAGTGGAGCCTTGAGTGTGCTGGTTTTGGCTGCAATAGAGTCAGTTTTCCTCACAGTAGTGGGTATGGGACTACTTTAGATTTGTGCTGAACACAGTGTTGATGATACAGAGTTTTTGTTATTGCTGAGCAGAGCTTGTGAGGAGCCAAGGCCTTTTCTGCTTCTTGTAACACCCCGCCAGTGAGGAGGCTGGGGGAGTGCAAGCAGCTGGGAGGGGGCACAGCCAGGACAGCTGACCCCAACTGAGCCAAGGGATGTCCCAGACCATATGCAGCCACGTTCAGCACAGAAAGGTGTTTGCCTTCCCAATTTACCATTACATGTGAGGGAACCCTGCTTTCCTGGGGATGGCTGAACACCTGCCTGCCCAGGGGAAGCAGTGATTTAGTTCCTTGTTTTGCTTTACTTGTTAAACTGTCTTTATCTCAACCCATGAGTTTTCTCACTTTTACTATACCTGTAACAAAAGACTACAGTGACTCCTTCTCATGATAAGAAGTTACTCTGTTATTTTGTTTCAAACAGAGATCTTTATATATTTATTCAAGGTGGCTTTAAAAAAGCAGCAATACACTTTTAATCAAACACTGTGAGTTAACATTGTTTTCCATATTACACATTTCTGAATGCGTGATTTTTGAATGTGCAACTGATCATCTGGATCTTATAACTCATTTTGTAGCATCAGTGGGAGACAGAGGCAATGCTAGTGATGTAATTAGCGAATGGGATCTCTCTGGAGAAAATGGTCACTGCAATATGCAAAGCACAAAGCCTAAGTAAAGGTCTTAAGCAGATAATTGAGAGGCCTTTTTATTCTTCGCTGTACATGAAATTTACCTGGTTCTAAATACAGACTCTAGGTATGGATGAAAGCGAGTGCACGCCTAAGAAAACAGCAGAGTCTGGTTACCACCAGATGTTCTGCTTGTATGGACCAACAGAGCCCCCTGGAAGCCCACGGAGTTCGTTCCTTGCATGACCTGTTTCCAACATTTAGCCACATTATTAGCTCAGCACACCACAGAACTGAGCACAAGACTGTTGCCTCTGCTGTGCCTCCGGCTTTGTTCTCTTTCAGCTCCTCAGCCTGCCAGAATTCCAGAGCATCATATAAGAGATTTTGAAGGCCTCCCCTCCTTTATACAACAGCAGACACGTGCTACAGAGTTCTTTCATTTCCGTTTCATGCTACACCAAATCACTTGCCACAAGCAGCATATAGTATGGTGTGTGGACAACGTTATTCATTCAATCTTATGGTGACAGTGACTTGTAGGAAAAATATAGGAAAAATTATATGTAGGATGGTTCTGTTTATGGTTCTTATGGTACTTCAGGACAAAAAAAAAATAAAAATAAAGTTCTAAAGATCAAAAATGATAAAAGATGATGAAGTTGCTTTACCAAGGGAGGTGAAAATTACAAAGTTTTTCTTCTTTCCTTGTGTAAAGTCAGTACATGGAAATTCCATGTCTGTAGATTAATTTTTCAATAATTTCCTTTTAATCTGATAGCATTATCTTTAACAAGTGGCCCTACTAGAGTTTTGCTGCTTTTTCCTTCTGCTTATAGCATTAATTTTTTTCCAGAAGTCATTTTTAACTTTCCTTCAGACAGTATTTTCTCTGTCTCAATTGCATTTTCAACCATTGAAAATGTTAAAAATCAAGTTTAGATTTGAGGCTGCTGACAACAGGAAAAAAAATTCCATTACAGGATACCTGCCGCTGTAGAAGATGATAATAAAACTTGATTCATCCATTCTTATTCTCTCCCAATTCTATAAGTTACGCTGAGGCATGAAATGAATTAAAAGAGAACAATTAAGTCCTTCTATTTCAGTCCCCAAAGAACAGACACTAGACCTATTGCCATAACATCTGCAGAATAATAGTACAATAATTCCTACCAAAGGCCTCCCATCTCTTAGTATCTCAGGGAATATCTCTTTGCCAGCTCACTAGACCTAGACCTTTAATGCCATTTCACTCTGGCTGATATTCAGTCATTTAGCATAGGAAGATGAACAAACCTCTTGCAAACCTGTCACATGTGCTGTGTCTCTTCAGCTGTACAGTTCCATCTTTAAAACCCGCGGACTGCATTCAGCACAATAATCAAGAAACTGAAGAAAAAATTTAAAAAGCATCATCTAATGCCACTACAATTTTACAATATCCAGTAGGGCTAAAACTCTACTTAAAAGAGATCTGTCGATTTTCAAAATACATTGTTTGGAGACGGTGGAGGAACAGCAGCAGAACTGGCAGCAGCACCACAAAGCAGAACTGCCACCCCTGCTTAGCTGCACTTCAAAGCATCCTCAGGAACCAAGACAAAGAGGTCTCCAGCTGATCTCAGGATCCCCTCTACACCTACCATGTTAAAAAACACATTAAGTTTTCTATATCATTAAATCTTAGAATTTTACCAAGTTGGATAAACATTATGCAAACACCGTAGATTTACAGTACATGTTCACAGAAGGTTAAGCCCTATTGAGAAGTACAAATTTAGCTCTGTATACACATACACAATTACAGAATAGGTAATCTAAGCACTAAATTATGTTGCATACTAAGTAGGGATACTAGTTCTTCCTGTAAAATAAGCAGTTTTCATTCTGTGCTAGAGAAAAACATAAAAGGAAAATAAATGTTTAACAGACAGTTCTACTGAATCATTCAGTGACAAAAAAAAATACAAAAAAAATTGATGGCAATGCTTCAGGTGTAGTGAAATTAGTTCTAACAGGAGCCAGTTCTCAAAAAAACCTCCAAAAACTCGGGATATTTTTGGTATCTTCGTTACCCTGTAACAAATAAATACATTTTTTAGAAAAGGTAAAAACTGTAGAAATTGCGTGTCTTGGCTATGTATATGCTGTCAGCCTTTCAAGTGTAGCCCTGTCCTCACAGACTTCCTAAAGCTCAGGCTGCCCTTTTACATTCCCCTGCTTTATCAGAAAGGAGCGGGGCAGAGGCGTCATTTGAAAGACTCCCTGGAGTTTTTGAGCTCAAGGATGTGCCCCTACCCAGCCTCTTGCAGCTGCAGGACTGAAGGCTTGAATTTCTGCTCCCTTTTGTCCACTGTAGGAGAGGGGGCATATTCACCATTAGAATCTTCATCCTTCCCCTCCTGCAAATCAAAGTGGGTGTTGTCATGGAAGCCCCCCAAAAAACTGCACGAGTAAAGAAAGGAGATGTGAGGCAGCAAGCAGGAACCACGGCAAGATTTATTACTAATCAGCAACTTTTCTCTTCCAGCTAGTGTTTCTTTTTAGTATGTATCAAGGTTAAAAAAAAAGCACTTTTGATATCTTGAGTAGTAAATATCATCTACTGAAAGGGCTGAAATACACTTTCTGACTATAAATTACTCACTACTTAACTGATAGCTAGTGACTGAGTGATTGTTCTCAGCCCACGTGCCTATGGAAAGATAGGCAGGCAGGTACTAATAACTCCTCCTTCTCCTCTACCCTCTTTGCTTTTCCATATTTTTCACAGGTTTCTCCTCTCTAGTGTTTCTTTCACAGCCCTTTCTAAGTAGAAGGTAAACCAAATGATGTTTGAGTTAGATGTTTGAATCCACTTTGTTAAATTTACTTAGAAATCAGGCAAAACAAGTATGACCCACTTCAATCACTGCTGTTGAACTACGATTTCGGAGTGTACAAGCATAAGAGCCAAGAATATTTACTTAAAATGAAGTAATCCCTATACAGTTTTGTCCTTCTGGCAATAAGGAGGGTGTATACCTGGGTAGGAAAATGACCACTTAATGAAAAAATAAACACAAAAAGGACTGTTCTAAGAAAGAGTATTTAGCAAACTCCCACTGAGAATACTTGTCCACCAAAAAAAATGCGCACGCCCTTTCTGATGCAAGGATCACACTCCTTTTGCTTTCATTCCAGCCACAAGTCACACATCCAGCTCCAGTTCAGGACTGGTCTCCTTGAGGAAAATGCTCATACAATTGATGTGCTTTTCCCCTTGCTGCCACTTCTCAGGTGCCTAGCACAGAGGTGCAAGCCCCTTTGCCAGCCTGGGACAGTCAGCGGGGTAAAACCACTCAGGTGAGAATATTAGCATTAGAGGATGTGGCACATGGCATTTGTGGGAAGAATT
The DNA here is from genome assembly GCA_013397775.1 of Eulacestoma nigropectus. Taxonomy (NCBI): domain Eukaryota; kingdom Metazoa; phylum Chordata; class Aves; order Passeriformes; genus Eulacestoma; species Eulacestoma nigropectus. Next base: position 556,570 of record VZTE01006207.1, read on the forward strand.
TAGTTACTAACACTTTGTAGGATACCCAAAATAATAACAGTAGGCAAGCATGACAAGCATGACAGTGAGCAGACAGAGGAAGCCAAGTGTGCAGCCTTGACTGAAAACTCACACTGTGGCAGGGAGGGGATTTAGGGCTGCTCCTGCAGTTAACTGGGCTGTACTGATGCCAAACTCAGATCCCTGTGTGGGCACCGTGCATAGCCCCTGTGTCAGCTGGTTGTTCTCTGTCAGTGAAAAAATAATGAAACCACAGGCTAATAACTTGGGGTTCATTTAATGTTTCTGTAGCAGCTGGAATATATCAGGAAAACTTGAAGCAGCACCCTCCCTGCTCTGCCTGCTCCCAGGGTGACAGCCCAGGATTACACTCAGTTACTTTAGGTCTTTGTTATACAGCAAATGGAAAGGATGGAAACTAAAGCTGCACTCCAATTAAAGTAATTCCAATTTATTAAATTATTGCAGACCACACGGTTCTTGTGAAGCTACTTCTGGAGAGTATGTCTTACTAAATCTCTTAAAATATATTGACTTTGCCAGCTTTAGCCCACATGGCAGCTCTTCCATTCAGTAACCAAACTGTTTCATGTAGAGATTAACCCAGTGATCCCACACTTGAAAGGGATCGCTGCAGGACTTCATTCATATTCTAACACCACTATTCTGTGGGGAAAGGCTAATTAATCCACAGTAATAGCACGGTGATGAAACCTGAAACCCGAAGGAACTGCTGAAAAAGGGCTCTGCTAAGGTGCTTCAGTCAAAACAGCAAATTTTATATATGTGCTATAAATAAGTATTATATTATCCTATAGGATCAACAAAAATATGGGAACTAGAAGACTAAATCATTAGCTGGATATTATATTCATAATTGGCTGCCAAATATGTCACTTCTGGCATGGTGTTTGTGTTATAACGCTGATCTCTGTTGAAGAGGCAACAGTCTGCAATAGCTAACAAGGATTTTTTTATCGTAAAATAAATTGATGAAGAAATTTTTTCTTTACCTTATCCTTGGAATTCAAAAGATTCTTTAAAAAAATTTCCAAATTTCAAGAGTTGTTTCGAGAGAATGCAGTCCTCATACGAGATTTTTGATTTACAACTGTACAAAGAAGTATGCAAGTTCTGAGTGAACCTACATGTTAATTTGCTCTTTGAACTCACGTAGCAATGAATAGTTTTTGGAACTATTTGCTATACACTTTTTGTGAAATACAATTTAAAATACATGCACATATGCTTAAAATTCCCAGTATCACACATTTGGACCACAAACATGGAGAGAATTACTAAGGTATCTAATTTTGTACAAATGAGTAATCTTAGCAAATACAAATTTCCACCCGAAAAGATAATTATTCTTAATTTGGGGCCCTAATGCAACACAAAACATTTACCTTATTAATCTTAAGACTTTAAAAAAACAATTGACTGCTTTTATTTGCCATTTTTTGTCCTTGATAGTAATCAGAATAGATTTCAGTTCATATTTTCCCCGTACCACACCACTGTTAGCATAACACAAAGAATTAGACCCAAAAGTCTTATTTAGACCATCTCCTTTAAACAACCAGTTACTCTACAGTTCAGAGCATTGTTAGGGAGCCTAATTCTCAAAGTATTACTGGAAAGAGAGATTTTTTCAGGATACAGTTTGGAGTGCCCTGGGTGAGACGGTGAGAGTACTCCCAGGTGGTAAACGCCCAAGTACCTTGGGCATTCACCAGTACAGGTCTTAATAAACTGCATTTCTCACAGTGAGACTCCTAACTTCCCTTAGAAGTTAGACATTTTAGGGGGCTAAAACCACACACTCAGGCACTTAAAGGGCATCTGAACAGTCTCTCCTTTCTGGGCTTGTGAACAGGTAGGAAAAGAACTTCAAATGTTTTCCTGCATTTAAAAGGACCATCTACAATTGTATTCTGCAGTGACTAATCAAATATTTGCATATAGCTCATTATAATTAAGCAATACCGTGTTTCTCTAAAATTGTCCACAGGAGAACCACGATAAACCTCTTTACACCCCAACTTCTTGACAAGAGCTGCTGCAAACAACTGCGTCAGATCCTGCACCGCAGCTTTCCAATGAGTGAGAAATATTTGTCAGAGAAACAGGCTTCCTAAAGGTCACTTCACCTCTCTTCACCTCTCTCACATTTGCATCCCCGTCCAGGAGAGTTTTAGTTTAAGTTCTTCAGGTTGTCTGCAAATGAAATTCTGCCTTAAAGTCAGAAGATGAGAAGGAATGTGAGTGACACTGCAGAGCCTGTTTGCCAAACCAGTGACTTTCACAGAGCCCTGAGCAAGCATATGCAGCTTGTGCAGTGGCACCACACTGCTGTCTTTACTTGAGCAGAAATCATTTGGCTGTCTGAAATAACAGCACAAACCAGAAAAAACAGCTTTCTGTGAACAATTTGAATTTAGACATTCTTCTTTTCACCAGATCAGACTCAGAGATGATACTACCTCATTCTTGCATGTGAAAAGCAAGTATAGACAATCAGCTGCAGCAGTTATTCAACTGAAGAACATCGTGGGGTCCAAAAATACAAAGGGACTGTGAGGTGAGGAGCAGTGATGGGAAACAAGAAGTGGTAATCCGAGAACCAAAGAAAACACCACCTGGGAATGACATTGGGCACTTGCTATTAACCCAACAAGATTTGACTTTCCACTGGAAAATAATTAAGATTATTGCATTTTTATAGGTGAATAAAGTGAGACCAGGAAGTGGAAGCTGCCAATAAGGTTGTAGAAAAAAATCTCACCAAAATCTTGTCCTCTGTAGAATGGCCCAGATGAGCCAGGCCAAGCTCATAAAATTCAGGAATAATAAATAAATGCCTCCATAAATAGATAATTGCCTTGTTCCTGTTCAGAGACAGTGCACTCAGCCACACTGTCATTAAAACAACATTTAAATAATCCTTCTAGAAACCCTGAATATAAACAAATAGTATTTATCTCTTCTCCAAAGCAGGAAATTGAAGTAATGAGATTAAAATATTTTTCCAAAGCTACAATTCAAGCCATTTGCAAATAGGATTAGATCTCCAGATCCTAGACTAGCCTTCTGCACTTTGGACTATATGAACTCTTTATTAAGCTTTGGGGAATACTTTCCTAAAATAAGAATTTAAAAAAAAATCATCACTTTGTCTAAATCTGTGTGTTAGACTGTAAACATAGTAGTAAGAACAATCAATACATCTTACTGATTAGGAATGGATTATATGTTGATAAAAAAATCTGATTAGGCGACTGCACACACTGTGGACCAAAGAAACACTTGATACAAATAAGAGTGCAGGGGCACAGATTATTCTGCAGAGCATCAGATGCAGCACTTGGTTTCACCTGTGCTGGCTTTGATTCTGTGGGTAACCTTAAAACAGTGCCAGGTGGGATTTTTTTACCTTTCAGTCTTTCTTGATTTGTAGTTCTGATTCACTGTAATCCAGAAATTAATAATTAGTTACAGGGAGAAAATGAGAAGAGAGAGATGCTTATCACGGTGTTCTGAGGCTTAATTAATATTTGCAAAGCTCTTTGAGCTTCTTTGATGAAAGAAACCATGGAGGGCAAAGCGCTATCTTATTATTATTTTTATTATTATTAATTAGTTTCCTATTGAATTCATTGTGTCAATATATGAATTGTTGAACCCACTTGCTTCACCAATTGTTGTGCTGTGCTCTTTACAAGTGCTCTTTAGAAGCTTCACTGTGGTGATTGAGAATATTGAGGAGGAAATAAAATAGACAACAAATAAAGTCTACTTACAACTTACAGACACAAGTTTGAAACAAGCACTTTATCCATGGATCTGGAAGATATTGTTGCCATAGCAATGATTACATCCGATTACACTGACTTTTCCCTTAGATACTGAGGTGACTGTCCCTTTAAACACGGAGCTTCTGGATGGTTGCAAATAGTCTGCCAAAAAAACCAAAACCCAAACATTTCTTTTGGAAGTTTACTTGTGTGTTATAGTTATTACCCTCTATCCTCCCCAAGAAACACTCCCCTGGGAGCATGGTTAGGGTGCTGCACATGGAAACTGGCTGTCATCTTCCATAAGGGGCAGATGTATACAAGCAATACAAATTTTTACCACCAATGACCATCTAAACCTCCAAACATCAGATGAATCATTGAAAAGAAAATCCATATCTAGAATTCATTTGTAAACCAGTCAACTTTTGCTTCATAGTTAAAAGTTAGGGTTGCTTGTTTGGGTGTCCATGAACTTAATTTTTAGCACTTCTTTACACCTTCCCTCTTTTCTGTAAAGACAGGAATGTTAATTAAAAATATTAATTTAAAATTTCTCCCTCATTATTTCTCTTTTCCATTAAAAATATTAATCAATCTCATCACAGCTAAGCTCATTTTGATGTCTCTGGGAAATAAATATTTTTAGCTCACTGTTATTTTATGTACTCACATTAACTTCAGATAGGAAATCTGAAATTACAATGATTCTTTATAATTGTATTTCTTTTAAAATATCAATTACAGTTTTCTGCTGCTGCTGAAGTTAAAGTACTTGTTTGTCAGCTTATGTAAATCTACATTGTTCCAGTGGAAGTTCCTCTTCCAGCACCTGAGAATCAGGTTTCTGCATACCAAATTCAAAATCTTTAGCTGCTTGTGATTTACTGGCAAGAGAAAGCTTCTCCCTTCCTGTGCACAGGGACATTCAAAGGCTGTGTTTCCATTTAGAAAAACCATGGTTATACACTTTAGGAAGTGTGCATTGATTTATTTCCTCAGCCAAGGATACTGAGGAGCACAGACTCTATGGAAGAAAACTGCTTTTTCAAGGGTCACCACAGCAGCCTCTCTTGTGCCAATCACTCACTTCTATCAGTCATTATCCTCACAGTCATTTCTGTACACAAGACACTTTTCCTGTTAGACACAAGCTTGCCTCCATCACACAGATTTATTTGTAGCTCACACTTCTCCCCTTTCCCCTCCCCCTAATTATGCCAGGAACAAGCTGCATTATTTTTCTCTTTGTAAGGACATCATTTAGTTTTCACTCAGCCTTTAATAAAGTTATACTCCCATTAAGAATTAAGTATGTTTTTCCACCGACAGATTCGACCGCTGGAACATACTCATTTTTTAATTTAATGCTGTTTCAAAAAAGGAAGGCAAAGCTAAAATCATTATAATGAAAATTAGACTAGCATTTGGAAAGAAAAGACAAGCACTTTCACAGCAAACAAAGAGATCTGTAATAACACATCTCTATAGTCAGCCAAGTGCTTTGATTATTTTTTTTAAGCAGTCATTTTCTTTTATTTATAAATTTGGGATTATAATGAAAGTTGGCAATTGAGTAGGTAACAATTTTTAAAAGAGCTGCCAATAGGAATGGCAGTGAGAGTACTGAAATGTGAAATGAATAAACACTGTGGAGAATACATAGAATCTTTTACTCTCTGGAAGTTTGCATAAAGCTTGTAAACCACGGGAATACCTGTCATTGCAGGCTGGAGAGCTGCGTGGTGATGTCCAAGCTGCTCTGCCCACAGAGCTCAATACGGACTCCTCTACAGACCCCTGTCCTACAGTGCCCTGCTTTCTTTATGAGAACGTGGACAGGACCTGGCAGCACGTCGCTCCGTGGGCTGCTCCACTCAGACACAGGGATGTGCTCACACACAGCTCACACTTTGCAATTTTACCTCAGAAATGCTTGCAAGCACCTGCATTGCATTATAGACTTGCTAAGGGGTTTAAGTGCTGCGTGCCTTGTTCACACTGATTTCAAAACTCACTCTGACTTCCTTGATTTCCAAGGAAAATTCATTAGGACCAATCTCATTTGTTTCTTCCCACTGACTACCAAAGACACTAAATCATTCTATAAAATGTTTCTTGGTTTTATTACCTAGCATGTTTTATGAGCGCAATAATTGCAAGATTTAGTTCTTTAATCTTCAACACATCATCTCAATGAATTCACTTTATTAGATACATTGAGGTCTAAACTGCTTTTGTATTGAAAAACCCTGAAAGGTATCTGAATAGACTTGAAATATCAAATCTTATGACATAATTGCAGATAACATAATAATAGCTACACCATTCAAGAATATATCCCATCAGAATGTTTTCATTCTCTAAATGAAGGATGAGAGCAAACATATATCTTAATTAACCATTTGATCGTGTCTTTATAGGTCTCATTGCTTCAAAGCGTAACACCAGCGTTTCTAACAATTAAAAACGTGAGCAAACAAGATTCTTGAGGCTGCTGTTGCTTCTAATCCCTGAAAGCTGGATGGTGCAATCCTCAAAGATCCTTCCAAATGGAAAAATCATACATAGAACTTGAAAAATTTTTCACCACAGTGCAGATTTCTGGCTCCTGTCCAAGAAACATTCCCTTCTCCTCAGCCTCCTTCTCAAACCCTGTAGCTGCTCTTAGCAACTGATGATATCATCTGACCTTTCCCTCTATTCTCACTCTCTGAGGGTATGTTCATATTTGGAATTGAATATACTATTGAACTGGATCTGATATTTAATTCTGAAATATTAATCTTAAAAGAAGAGAATGTGCACTGACTGGCCCAAAATGGATGGCATGTGTCGCTAGGGTAGCTTATACATAGAAAGCATCCAAATAAACACCCAGCCAGGAGGTCAGTTTTTCTAATTCAAATGATACAAACCTGTACTTGGGTTTTTTTCAAAGACATTAAGCATTATGTACAGGAATAATATTTAATGTGATGGAATTTCCTAGTGCTTGATTGTTTTGCTGAAATTCTTGTAAATTTAGAGCTTGGTGTTCCAAACAATGCAAGAAGCTGACATAGGAGTGACCCCTCAGGATGAAGCCAGTTGCCTGCATAGTCTGCCCTGTCTTGGAAGGTGCTCAATTAATGTCGCCAGAGGAAAATTTTAAAACCAGAGCAGACCTATAGGTTACTTTTCTAGAGTGTCTCCCCAGTTTCAAACTTTGCTTTTCAGAGACTAGCTCAGGCAGAAATGATATGTGTACACTTAGGAGCTAGCTGACTTGCTGTGTATATTATGGCATATATACCTGAGTCTTGTTGCTGTTTGCTGCATTACTGTTCAAATTACTGTAAGGTTTCTTTCACACTGATGTCTTACATACTGCCAATTTTGCAATTACTAACAAAATCTTCAGATGGCATAAGTATAAACATGCCACTTTCCCCTCCAATTCCTGCATTTTTAAATGCTTTGAAACAAATTTGAGCTTAGCAATAAAAGCTAGTACAAAAGAAAATGAAATAACTTAATTGTAGAAACTTACTTGGAATTTTTTTCACTTTCAGAGAAACATTTATGCTTCCTTCCATATTTAGACACTCAGAAATCTCAAATTACTTTCACTGCTGTGTGAATTTTGTTGGTAATTTTGATTACACCAAATACTGACTGCCTTGGCCAAATGGAATTTTTTTCACTGCCTTTGCTTAATTCAAGTGATTGAAATACATTTTCGGCTTTCCCCCATACACACACCTTGGTTTCTCTAATCTCTTTTTGTCTAACTGAATCAGTTTTCCTAATATTCTCTAGAAAAAAATAACTTCACGGAAATCCCATTCTCTAAAGTAGTCTTATGTTGACAGATTTATTTCCTTGGGTCTCTAAACACATTATTCCTTTACAGATGTTAAGTATATCATTTCATAGGCCATTTACCTTTATAGTTATGGACATTTTAGGACTATTGCAGTATTAAAATACTAGATCTTAAGATTTATACACTGTTAGTTTGAAGATAAATAAATAAGCTGAATAAGTGTATATACATCTACCTCTCTGCAAGCTATACAACAAAGGCACGTACCAGCATGAGGTGGTATAAAGATTCTATCAGCACAAATTTAGAATAACCTCATTTATTCTGAGTGGTGCAGCCCCAAAATGAATTATGTCTGTCACACTGTAAAGACCTATACAATGCCAGTAGAGGGTATTATAGGAAAGTTTTGCAGAAATGGATAAACTTGATTAATACTGTCTTCTTGATAGCCCTTTGCACTTGAGGTTGGCACTTTAAAATCAGAAACTAATAAATTTCATACATCCAGTCAAGATGGCCAGATATCTGCCTACATCACAAAGTCTGACTTCTCTACATTTTAATAACAATTTTATGCATGAGTGAAATGCTAGTTTTCCAATGGCATCTTAATACAAAAACAGGTAAGTATATTTTATCTCTAGGTCAGCAAAATTTCTCAGGACTGCTGCAAAGTAGATGTATCTCACATAATTCTGCCTACATGTTGTGCTCTGAGAAAAACCCAGAGGACATGTGAACACTGCAGTCATTTCTGTGTCTAGAACAGACTTAGCACAGCAGATTTGTCAGAGCTGCTCATTGAGATGGCATTGGCAACACAGCCATGGCAGCACGTGAGCGGGGCTCAGCAGAGGCTGACTTTCATTGAATGGTCTTGTGACAGCACAGCTTGGCCTAGATAAGCAAGTTTAAAGCCAGCTTTACGTACAAAAGTGCAGGGGATCACTTCACACTTGTCACTCTTGGTTGTCCTGATGGTAACAAGGAAACTTCATAACCATCCAAAACCAGAACCAATTCTCTACCATATGATCTCTTGCGTGGCAACAACTCCATGACAGTGATCTACATTTCTGTCTTCACCAAGACACTTTATACGAGAAACTCTACTTACCCAGAATCTCCAGGGCACCCTGCTGCAAGCCTTTCTGGTAGAAATCACAGCACACCTGTATTCCGTTTGCTACATACGGGAGTAAAAATAAAAAATCAACTGTAAGTTTAGAGTAAGGTCAATAATTTTAAAGCCTTCAAACTGGCATGGGTCAAACTATCTTGTGGTTTCTTTTGTCATCCATTACACTTTCTGGAAGTGGTTATCGTCTAAAGTACTACAGGGAACATTCCCCTGAGAGGCATTCTCCAGAGCAGAGGGCAGGCTGCTCTCCATCAAAGCCCACAGCTATGAAATATACTATACTATTGCAGAGCACAATGAGCCAGAGTCTGCACTGAAGTCCCAGGTTAAAATTAATCTTTTTAAACAGACATTTATCCATTAAATCACCAGTCTGATAGCCTAGTTTTCTTATAGAAACAACTTAAATTGATTCCATTTGAAGGAGCATTTAAAGAGTAACAGAAAAGAAAAAAGAGAATGGCATTTACTTTTTTATTTATGTCATTTTCAGTAGAGATAGAGCTCACAGAAATACCCATAGTTAATATAAGAAAGCACTTCTCATTGTAACTATCTTGCAGTTGCTCTCATTACACTACACTTTCAATATTTGAGATTAAATTCTCCCTCTGAATGTCATTTAAAAAGTAGTTTTAGGAAAGTAATTCATCCATTTTTGAGACAGGGGCATTTTTCAAACATGAAAAATAAATCAGTTATGAGAAAGCTTAACAGCTTCATGATTTGCAATGGAATTCTTCAAAGTTCGGCAGCAACTTGATTTTTAGGATTCTGCATTGGAGGTAGTATATGCTTTCTATCAATCAATCCTAACTGAACTGCAAGGTTCAGAATAATTATCTGTGCATGCTCTTAAAAGGCAACATCAAAATCCCCTAAAAATTTAAGCTGCACCGAGCAAGGTCTTCCCTTTAATAAACATGCCTAACTTTAATTTCTCCATTTTTTTTCTTTAACGTTAGAAAAAATTACAATCCTGGTAAGCAGTCACTACATAATAACACAGGAGAAACATGGCCTTTAAATTTCTTACAGAGAGAACACCTGATATGAATAAGAAATGTAGCTTATTTAGATTATATCTGTACTCTATCTTGTTAAAACAGATCAGAGGTTTTCCCTGATTCAGAGCAAGTCAGGTCATAAAAATAGAAACCATCACTTTTCACTTACCTAGCAATACAATTTACCTCTCCAAGCCCTTCAAGCTACTTTCATTACTAACAAACTATCTCAATGTTACTGCAGATGTCCGGGTGCCATAGGAGGCTTTTGTTATTATTTTTTTTTTATGTTTGGCTTCAGATAGAGAGCTGATATTAAACTACCATTTATTTAAAAGACAGGACCAAAATACAGAAACTGAAGATGAATCTGAATTTCTTGCTATTCCCAGGTTTTATCACTACTGGTTTGATTTAAGCCAGCTACCAGTTTGCTATTAAAAAAAAACCAAAAACCACACTGTAACCATAAAATTAATTATTTATTAATTATAGAATCTTTCCTGTTTATATTGTAACTGGCAAAAACTTCATCCAGTGGCACAAAATACTTTCCATGGCAAGATGGATTGTAAGGGCACCTCTGAGAGTTACAAATATTTGTGTGCACTCTGAGTCTGTGTCATCTAGCCCAGAGAAGGATTTGTGCAGTGGACAAGGCCACCATCGAGTATATCCCCAGCCATCCTTTCCCTCAAAGGCGAAGAGAGGGAGTCCTGATCTATTGAAATTCTTGGATTGCTCAAGCACAGTGGGGCAGGAGAGGAGTCTTCTCTCCATTAACGTTTTGTTTACTGCCCTGGGAAAAAATGTTTCCCTGTTAGAAATTGATTTAAAAGTGTATCAGGAGATTTTAAAGAGAAAGAGCTGCAAAGAACTCACCACTGTTACAAGCTTTATTATGAGCTATATTGTACTGCTACAATTCAATAATAGTTGGAGATACTATGCTGGTTTGAGGCATAAATTTCCTGTAGTGGTCTCCTGTTCAGTGCTTAGGTCAGGATCATGAAGTCAGACATTCTATAAACAGTTATTATAAAAGTATTAGCCTTCCTGAGTCTCAAAAAGAAGAGAAAAACAAGTCTAAACTATAAGTTATTTTCCTGGCTTAGTAAATCACAGACAGGGTTTTGGTTTTAGTGAGCTGTAGCTCAGCAAGGTATTCCACATTTAATCTACTCCAGTCTTGTCATTACTGGTCCTTACGTCACTTTTTCTAAGGTTGCAGCAGACACATCTGCCAGCACAGGTGTATGCAAAGCTCTGCCATTTATCTTTAAACACAATAGCACTGATTTGGCCCGTCAAGAGCTGGCAGGATAGACTACAACAGAGAGAATTAATGTCTCACTCTGGGGAAAGTTTGATGAGGTTTTTCCCACTGTCATCTTCAAAATACCACGAAAGGCAAAGAAATCCCTGTACAAGCTCTATGTATATTGGAGGCCCTCCTTTGGGGGGCAGGGGTGACCTGCTGGGTTGGGGTACCTGGTGTCCCAGCTCCTGGCAGATGGTCACGTCCCTCTCTGCTCTGTGGGGCATGGTGAGCCCAAGCCAGCCCCTGCTGATGTGCTCACGGTTCAGGCTGCAGCCACTGGGCTGGTGCAGAGACTTCTCCTAACACCTTTTCATAAAGGACAGACACATGGACGTGCTGAAAGGTACAGACCTTCCTGCACCATTTGGGAAGCCAGAATTAGAATCAGATATATGTATAAAGGGCTTCCTAGAGGTTTACTAAACTAATAGATAGCCAAGCAACTAACAGCATTATATCATGGTCACTAAAATATTTCAAGACACACAATATTTACATTTTATAACCCACTCTTATATTTCATCTTAGTTTCCAACTCTCCTACCCAATAAAATGTCCATAGTTCTTGAATGGCACCTTTTACTGTTTATGAACATTGAGAATGGTTGTTCTGTCCTTGAATACACTTAAAATCTACACAGAAGGGTAAATATTTAGTCCAGTACACAGGGATTTAGCTGTGTGATTTCCATTTGCAATAATAAATACAAATATTTACAGTATATTTCTCCCAGAATATTTATGCTCAGATTTGGTGGAATAAGAGAATCATGGGGAATAAAGTAAAAAAAAAATACTCTTCCATCAAGAATATTCTCCAATATCTAATGCCAATAAACATCCCACAGGAAAGACCTTAGCCTAAGAGTTCCCTAGGGTACTGTCCAGTAAAAGCATTTCTCTGTATTAAACCAACGATATCAGAGATAACACGAGGAGGAAAGCAGAACTTTTGCTGCTTTGGAACCAGCACTTCTGTACCATGCAAGATCCCTTTTCAATTCACTTTCGGGCCAGACCAAAACTTCGCAGAAGCTGCAATACAGCCGGCACACCTGAGCCAGTTTTAAAGCAGCTAACTCAGGTACCAATGGCAATGTAACCATGACAACGCAGAATTCAGCAAAGATGGGTTTGTCCTGTACCACCCCATATCGCACTGGGAGTCTCCAGCTTCCTTAGCAGTTTCTACAGTCACCTACATGACTGCACTGCAGCACAACCTAAACCTCCCTTGCAGGAAAACTTCCCAGCTCATTCTAGGTGTCTAAGTTTCAAGAGTTGCCTTTTCATTCATTGGGAGAGACAAAAAGTAGCATCAATAAAAAAATACGAATTGCTTAACTTACGTAGTTAACTAACTGTGAGCTGGAAAAGCTCAAATGCATCAAAGATCAGCTCAATGTTTTAACACAGCCAACAGTGACAACACTATCTGAATTCTGTATGTTGAGTGGTGGCTCTGGCTCTTCTTCCCGTGTTCAATTCACATCAACAGCAGCAACACTTCCTGCCCCACTGAGCTGTGGTGTTGGGTTCGGTGCCAGCACATTTATGTCTAGCACTGAGCCAAACAGGACTCAAATTTATGCAGAGTTACAAAGTCCTGGTGAGGATGGACCCTCTGTGTCCGAGATGAGAACTGCTCCTGGCTGTCCTAGTCAGGTGACCTTGGTTAATCATCACCACAGTATGAAGACTAACACTGCAAGAAGCACAGTTTTGCTTCTCCACGTGCTTTGAAAATATCCCCACCATAGTCCCCCATTAGCACTTGGCAAAGCCACCTCCAAAGTCACTCAGATCTACTTTGCTCTTACATGCATTTTCCTTTTAAAGGCTTCCCATGACAAAGACCCTGAGGGAATAATTTTCTTTTTTCCCAGTGGAATTCATCTATTCAATGTACCATCATCACTTCTAATAGTTCTTTTCTCATTAAATTAAAAGGTAGTGGGATTGTTTTCACTTGCAATCTGAACTAAAACGCAAACTGAATTAAGAATGCTTATGGCAGAATCCCAATTCAGTGATAGAAAAATTAACAGTAAGTTAAGAAATTCCCCAGATGACCGCATCCCATCCACCAGATGGAGATACACAGAGTCTGCTCCATGCTGCCATTCCTGCGTGTTGTCCTGACATCAGACGCACCCAGCTGCCATCAGAACTGCATTTAAAATAAAATGCTCACTTTGCAAGCTGTGAACAACACTTGCTGTCCAGCCGCTCTCCTAATCCACCTTTCTCAACTCTCAATTTTCCACTAGGATCAAGGATCATATAAAGCCAGCTGTACAGATAACACAGTTGTAGCTAACATGCATCCCCACAAGTCTTAAAGCTAAATTTCCTTTTAACAGTTTAACAGCAAAAATCTAGAATTACAAGGACAGAGCTAATAAGCAGCTCCAAAGCACTGTCTGGAAAAGAACCAATAAAAGATTAAAAATGAACCCAGTGATTAAATAGAAATACATATAGTAAAACAAACACAGTCAAGCTATTGACCCCACAGCATAGGCAGAGCAGCTCTTCTCTGCAATGAAGAACAGACCTTTTTCATTGGTCACTTACGTTCTGTTTCCCCTAAGGAGAAAACCAAAACCAAAAGCTGTAACCTTAAACCAACAGATAATTCCCATCTAAATGGTGTTTTAAAATCAGACCCTTCAGGTGTCTGTTCTCTTGGGAAATGACACACATGAGCTCAGACTGAAAATGGCTTAACAGTTTCTGTTTGCACCAGTGTAAGAATAAAAACTAAAGTACTGCTGTGGATGTCCTTGATTTTATTCCTTTGTCATCAACATATGCTTTAGAGGAACTGAATTATATCGACTTTTTCCCAAATATATATGAGAAGATCAGTTTTCATACATACCAAGAGGAACTTTGATGTTAAGCAAATTTGTTACCAGTTTTTTTTCTAAAAATCAGACATCCTCCAGGTCATTCTGTGCCCTCGCACTTCAGAGGATGTTTGAAATGCTAAGTTGGTCTTTTCTTTTTTTGTCAATCCTCAGTCTGGGATGTAAAACTGCAGTTACTCTAACATTTCTGTAGTTATTGTACAGATAGAATTTTTATTCAAAAACTCAGTAATAATTTTCTCAGAGTTCATTAGTGATCCTACACAGCCTGCTGTACAAAACAGATGTTATGATGCCCATTTCACAGATTGGAAATCCACTTACAGAGAATTATTTCTTGCATAGTACCCAACTGAAGCAAAAGTTATGTCAGTATTTCCAGGTTCATTCCTTTAAACTATATTGTCAAAAAAACCCCAAAAAACAGAGACACAGACCAAGTCCAACACAGTTTGTAATTTTGGGTGCTTTTCAAACAAGAATGGATCATAGAGCCACACATAGGGAGACCACCTAAAAATTACTTAAGGAAGGAACTGGAATATAAATATAAATACAGATTTTTGATTGTGTTCCCCTACTGTTCTCTGCCAGTACCACCCAGACTTCTCAATGGGAAATAAAGAATGCTTCAGCACACATGAGTTAGAGGACAGTTATGTCACAAATCTTAAAAGCTGACCATTAGTAATGTAAAATTCTCAAGATGGAGTTGTTAAACAGAACAATTAATGTATGATTAACTTAAGTATTTGTCTTTCAGCTTTGAAGTTAAACAGCTCGTGGGGTACACTCTCTCTTCTCTGTGGTCCCTGAAGTATCAAATAAAATGCTTCACCAAGAAATTGTTGTACATACGTGGGGCTCAAGCTGGGGAAGAAATATAAGGAAATATGAAAACATGGGATTTAAAGCATCTAAATGAAACTTTATCCATTTTTTCCTAGACATTAATTTGCTTACTTCCCTCTTTGCTGCTGCACACCCTCCAAGAGAGGGTACAATCCCTTTTTACTGCAATAATAATAATTAAAAAGAGCTTTTTCAACAGATGAGCTTTGCAATACTAGAGATAGAAAACTTAATATTTTTCTACTAGTCAAGTTAAACAGCCACAGGGAACATCAGTAATTTGTTCACAGTCACCAGGAAATTCTAAAATTATTTATGTCTTTTCAAGGTCTTGCTTTTTACCAAGAGCAAAAGATTACCCTTCTCATTTTACATAAAGCTTAGTTCCAAAGGAGAATTTAACATCTCTGTCTTCAAAAGAGTCATTTCATTCAAGAAAAGAGAAATTTCTTCAAAAATAATGCAATAATCTTATTGGTACCATTTTTCTTCAATTAGAGCACAAAATGCACAACAATTCTCACATTTGTTCAACATCTCCAATTTTTTCTGTGTACCCAATTAAATGTGTCTGCAATAAACAGAAATAGACCTTCCACGATACTGTAACCTTCTAGGCAACAACCTCACAGTATATCAGGTTTCCTATCATCACAAAACACCTAGGAAGGTGTGATGTTTACAGCTGCTTCTGCATTTCAAGCCTTGACTTTTTGCACCTCCCACGCATAACACACTTTTTGAGATTTTTCACGAGGTGAAGATCATTGATTGTTCAACACTTGGTGTACAGCACTGGACATAACCCTTTAAGAGATTGTGGGGCTGACACAAAGATTAATTAACCTAAAACAACAGTAACCAAGGCAATGAAACAGGGGAGGTTATTTTTCTGATAGAATTCTTTAAGAGAATGATTTTTTTATTTCCCCAGATTGTCAAGGGGACTTGGTCTCTGTTCTAAAACTTACAAACTGCCTATCTTGAGCTTTAATACCAAAATTATTTGCCATCTGGTCTGATTATTCTCTTCAATAGGGTTTACTGATCCAAGAATCCAAGTTTTAGAATCCAAGTTCTTGTTGACCTGTACATTGTTAGAAATGACAACTTCCTGTATTGGCATGTATTGCCCACCCAAAATGTTCAATATTTTAAACAGAGAAAAAGAGAAAATACAGGCATCGTGCAATGTAAGGGGATGCATAAAATCTTCAAATGCAACAGACCATCCCACGTCTGATAGTGAAACTAACAGTGTCCCGTAGTGATTCTTCCTGAACATTTTGGGTCATTGCTAATGATGGATGGAAGTTCAAATTCTGTATATAGACCTAAGGCATGCCCATTGATTGCAGAAGCAGGTATTTGAATTGTATTTCTGTAGAGGGGCGGCCCCCAAATATGGGAGCTCCCCCCGCCCCCAGCCCCGTCCCCTCAGATGACTCCCCGTGGGAAGAAGACTCCGAGACCACTGTGTAGCTCCTCCCACTGGGCGGAGTCGCCTGGCAGTCCCAGCCCCTGTTTCCAGAGAATTCTGTTACCTTCGGTTATTGACTGGTTGTTAAGTTATGTATTTGCCCCCCAAGTTCTGTAATTTGTCCCCCCGTAGTCCAAACCCGCCCTCAGATTCACCCGGTTGGCTGTTTCCCCTAAACCCCTCCCAGTTTTCCCCCCGGATATAAGCTCCTGCACAGCCGTGTGCGGGGGGCTTCTCCAAGCTCTCTCTCCGTCGCCTGACCCCTCCCAGTTCCCCCCGAATAAACGGAGCTTTGGAGAACCTCAACTCCCGCGCTCTTCATCCTTCTGCTGTGTCGCTACCTAGCGCTAGAGGAAGCCTGACGGAGGAACGCCCTCCTCCCAGCGCCAGTCACCGGCGTCTCGCCTGCACTTCTCCTCTCAGGAGCCGGCCGCCCCGGAATAGGGAAGAGTCCAGCGAGGTTGAGGGTCAGACCCCCCTCAGATAGCTCTCTAAGTGCCCCAGCCCAGGCCAGAGAGCACCCCCAGTAGTAGGGGATGTTTTGGAATACTACATATTTCTGGTACAAATACCCAGAATTCAGTTCTAAATATTTGTAATAGTTTTTTGCATGTATTTTGCTGATAGCCCGTTACTCTAACCAAAAGCAGATGGCTACAAGGTGACATCCCTGAAAATCAGCAAGCATTTTGTATTTGGCAGTTAAGGCCAGGGAGTCAGACTGATGAATAGTGCAGAACACTGTAATAAAAATGCTTGATTCATATTGGGAAGAGTGCATTTGATGGGAAGTGTTGTGTTTATGTCACACTAACAAGTATGCAGATTGAGTAGACAGTGTCAGCATTTTCATCATTCAGTCTTAGCCACCCCAATAAATAATGCTGGTTTGCGGTCGACAGGACTCTTTTTCTGCAGTATCTCAGATGAGTATATAAACATTTATACTTATAGCCACACTGCTTTGCTTTGTAAAGGAAATTAGTTTCAATCCCATTGTTTATTTGCCATTAACTTGCCGAAGGTCACAAAAACGGCATTTGGGAGATCCTGGAAAAGAGCCCAGGTTTATTGCACGTAAATCACCAAAATATTTAGCCCTCAAAAATGAGTAGAGAAATATAAAA
Organism: Eulacestoma nigropectus; assembly: GCA_013397775.1. Taxonomy (NCBI): domain Eukaryota; kingdom Metazoa; phylum Chordata; class Aves; order Passeriformes; genus Eulacestoma; species Eulacestoma nigropectus. The sequence continues at coordinate 573,976 of VZTE01006207.1, forward strand.
TATAAATAACTTGAAACGGTTTTCCCCATACAAGGGTCTAAGCCACAGGCTGGCTTTGGCTTAGATTGGATCTTTTTCAATTTTATCATTTGAACAGTTAAACGTTCCTTTCTAATAAATAATAAATGAATTGAGCATTTCCTCCCATATTTGGACAGTATATATTACCTATGACTGGATAAAAGATATACCAAAAATAGATTAGAATTATGAAAGAAGACTAAGGGATACAGAAACTTGATTTCTTTGAAAATACAACAGTAGTCCAGTGCCTGACTGCATTAGGTTCTAAAAAAAGACTCTAAGATAAATACCAAAATCACTTTCATCTTCAGGTATGTGTTTACCTGAAACTAAATGCAGTGGCTCTGTTGTGCTTCTCTGGAGTTCCAACCAGGTTATATTTGCCAAATCTGAAGTACCCCTCAATTTGCATAATTTTCAGAATCTCTTTTCTCCTTAAGCTTAGTGGAAATAAAATTATTGGTGTCTATAAATACTGGAAATTAATGTGAAAAGCAATTTGTGTAAAAAGAGGTTAAGTACTGTTAAGGTACTTACATATAATTTTATAAAGTCTGGGGACCTTTTTTCCTGTCTGTCATTTGAAGAGTCATGTCTGGAAGTTGATGATCCAAAGCATGACTAAACTCAAAAAAAATCCATTAAAGTAGGGTAAACTTGCAACAGTTAAAATGCCCTAATTATTAATTAGGAATAATTTTAAAAAATCAAAACATAAGCTGGAGAGAGAAATGAGGTAGAAGAGAGACTGGGAGCCAGAAGAGATGTTGATATTGAAAGGGTTTGATTTGTTGGAGAGGTGACACATCAGAAATTTGCCTGGCCAAAGCCTGGGTTTCAGTCTCCCCTTCCACATCCAGAGAAGACTGTTTGATGTGGTGTCATAGTCTAGGAATGGTATTCTCCAATTTAGTACTCCCACTAAAACCAGGCACCACTTCCCATCCTGCCCTGCTCCAGATGGAGGCATAAAAGGCAAAGATCATGGGTCAAGATAAGAATGATTTCCTGGAAAGAGCAATGAGATAAGATAATGAACAGTAACAGCAACAATATTAATAACAAAAGGTATAAGAAAGGAAAACGATGTATACATAAAGCCCCTGCCAACAAACAAACACTGGACTGCTCTGTCTGCCACCTTTCCTTGACTAGCATCAACCCCTTTTCCCTGCAAGTGAATTCCTTTCCCTCTGCCCCCAGCAATTCCAGGAGGTGGTATACAATAATCTCTGTGTCCAAGCCGTGCCCCCTCCTGGCTGCTACAAAAAAATTAACCCTGTCCTGGCCAGAACCGGGACATCTGGACAGACTTCTGAGTCATATCCTTACAGCAAATGAATATTTTATCGTTAATTTTGGATGAACAAGGAAACCATATACTAAGTTTTGCATGCAAAAAAGTTCTTCTCTTATTGCACAAAGTTCCTTTTGGCACTCTTGGGTTTTAGCTGCTGTCTAGAGTAAGAGGTGTAAAAATTTGTAAGCTGTAAGGGTTGTATTTGAATCTCATCCGTATCACTCATGAGACTGCATTTGGCCACCAGGCTTTGCTAATGGTTTATCTGCTCCAGAGCCTATGTCTTGGCAGACCTAAATGCAGCATATTCCACAGCTCGTGCCTGATACTGTCCTATAAAATAAAACTATGGACATTCATAGCTTCAAGCAAAATGATATGTGGCATTCAGAATAGAAAGAAAATATCAACTGCTTCAGAAAAGCTGAAATCTACCTAAATGGCTTTTGCAGAAGAGAAAATAGACAGACATACAAGCCCTACAGAGCAAGTTTCTAGTTCATGCTGGAAAAAGACATACAAAATACGTATAAACTATCAAATGATCTACAAGAGCAATAATTTCAAAACCAAATCAATGTTATGTTTACTCTTCCAAATTGCAATTAGTGATGGAAAATGATCATTTTAAAAAAAATATTTTAAGCATATCTCCTCCAAAGGCACACTGGACAACAACTCTGTGGCACTTGGAACAAACTATTCCAGAGTTAACAGATAGCGTCTCAGGAAATGAACTAAAAGAAGACATAATGTAGTAATTCTCCATTTTCATCTCTGTTTACTGTTTAATTACAGATAGTTTTTCCTCAACTGCATTTTCATGTTGCTGAAATAGAGCAAGAATTTCTTTTCACTAATATAAGCACAATTTGCTTTCTTAAACTAAAATTTCTTTAACGTGAATACTAAAAAAAAAAAAAAAAAGGAGTGGCAGTCTGTAGCAAAAATGAACAGTTCAGTGCAGAAAATGACAGCAATATATAGAAACTCTGAGCCAATGTTTTTTCACATATAGGATTACAGAGAATAAATAATTCTCCTAAATGTATAAAGGGTTAAACTTACCCTGTCTTAAGCAGTTTGCAGCAGTCTCAGAAACCGGGAGATAAAACCTCAGAAGATGTGCGAGTAATTGTAAAAGAGTAACGCATATCAAACCCAACACCACTGTAAAATATTTCATTATAGGAAAAGGCTATATAATATCAACAGTTGCATGATACTATAACTGTGCACGTGACAGCCTAACAGAATATTGCCCATTTAGACATGTCCTAGAGGACAGACTGAGAGAATGAATGCTCTGTTAATAATGAGAGATTCCAAAGATGATTCCTGGCAAAAGCAAATTTAACATGGCCCAAAGCAGCAGAATTTACAAGAGCAATAGAAACAGCAGAGAAAAAAATACCAGATCCGCTCATAGAATACAAATAGTGAAACTAAAACAAAATGAGAATCTAGGTGCTAGGGGTCTAAACAGTCAATTTTATTTAACTTTATACATTCAAAATGATCCCATTTTAAATAGATAATTAGCAAAACAAACAAACAAAATCAAGCAAACCATTTAAAAAAAACTCAAACAGCAAAACCCCAAAGATGAAGAGCTGTCACTAGCCTTGAACAAGCAGTCTGCAAAAGAATAAAAGAGAGCCACTGCCTTGTGGGAAATTGCTCCAGAAAAATGGGACTTTCCCACAGCAAACAAGTAATTCAGCAACCAATTAAAAATATTGTCCACGAGCACAAGTCCTCAGCTGAATTAAGCTGTAGCTACTACGAATTAGTTACGACCTTCGCTGTAGTTCTCAGCTGAGATCCAGCAATCGGCAATCCTAGTGGAGCACCCATCACTTTGCACTCACCCTTACTTACACAAAACTTGGAGGCCTGAGAGAACATAACAACCAGTATTTGTAAGCAAAATCAGAAGCAGATGTCAAATGATGTCCCTGAATTCTTATGCCCCAGGAGATAAGGCACAAGAAATGGGGTCAGGTATACATGGTTTCCCTCCAGTCACCAATTTAGGAACACCACATACTAATGCTAAGAATGTCTGCAGGAATTGGAAACCACAGTGAAGCAGATCGCCAAGTTAGAAATTAACATGTCCCATGAATAGACAACATTAAGTAAACCTTAATATGATAGTAAGCCAGACATTTTATAACGCCAGAAAAAAGAGAAAAATAAATAAAATGTCCCACAAACTATAAAAAATGTGCTGCTACAAATAGACACAAGGGGTCTGTATCAGTATATTAGGCTGCCATATAGAATACTGTCTAGAGTTTGTCACTTACACTGAAAATTTGTTAAAAGTTACCCTGCATCTTGGAGTCAGAATTGGCAACTACTTTGCCATTTTGACCTGTGATATGAAATATCTGTCAATCCAAAGAACGCATTTCAAGCTCTGCAGGTAGTAGGAGTTTTTAAAGACAAAATACATATTTCTTATTGCTACTGGAAAAAAACCAAAACTAAGCTAAATGACAGCAAAGTAGGAGCTTGTAAGAGAATTAATTGCCTCAACACTGTCAAGGGCCACAGAAGGAACAGAAGTGCACATCATTAGGATGAACGACAACAGACATCAGGCAAAACATAGGAAATCTCGATTTATAAGAAAACATTTTCACAACAAGGATGGTCAGATTCTGGGAACACATTTCTTAGAAAGGCAGTGCAGCTGCCATCCAGTAGGTATGGAAAGCCTGGCTGGACACAGTTGGACCTGCTTTGTGCAGGGTGCTGGACTAGAGATGGCTGGAGGTGCTTTGCAGCCTGCACAGTTTGGTGGTAAGGGACAGAGCTTTACAGGAGTGTGAAAAGCCACCTCAGTTTTCAACATCTGTTTCCTCATTTTAAGATTTTCTCAGGTATTTCCTGGTTCTGTTTAAAGAGAAAGAAAGGGTTCCCCAGCACTAGGTGGGACAACATGAGATGAAAGTGTAGTAACCAAAACCAATTCAGTTTATTCCAGGGTCTCTGTTACCACAGGCTGCAGGAAGTGAGGGACTGGTCGTTCATCTGTACACAACAGTGTTTTGTGAACTGCTGCTAGTAGAAAGCCCAAGTTACAAAAGGGACAACAGGTACTTTTTAAAATTATATTAGTATGACTTCAGTTTTATGAATGAATGAAGTCTTACTACAGTCCAACCACATTCAAGCACATATCGGGCAGCTACCCAGCAGTACAGTTGGAGTTTGGTTCTGAAACAAAAATCCTAAATTCTTACATGTGTATGATTTTTTTTAGTTTTTTATGACTTACTGATTCTTAAACTATACCATTGTTAAATAACGTATTTTCATTAATTTAAAGAGATGCTTTAACTGCTCTCCAACACTGTCTCAATAAAAGAACCAAAATGAAAAGCAAGAATTGACTTGATAAATATGATGACCTTGCTCCAGGCACTCAGAAGTGTACCTTACAGCCCATGCAGCAGCCAGCAGTTGTCTTCCTTAAAGTCCCCACTATTGATTTTAAATCTGTGGAAAGTAAGCTTTTTATCAATTCTATCCCACAGTTCCTAATGCATTCCTGAAGAGACTGATGTTTTCTGAGTGTTCAGATCTGGACACATTGGAAAAAAAAAATCAACATTTCAGAAGCTAAGATTGTTTGGCTTGAATATTTTTCATTTATTCTTTTATTGTTTCTATCTGTCATGCAGAGCCATGTGTGATAAGCAATTACAAAAGATCCTTGACGAAATTGCATTATATTGTGTTATGCTTTGTGCTATATATGTGATACAAGACATTCATCTCCAAAAAGTCAAATCAATTAAAATATGAGATGTTTGGAGGATAATAAGGCCTAGTCATACAGCTAGTTGACTTGTAAACTGTTAGACCTGATTTTCAAGGTAATATGAAACGTAATAGAATGTTTCTTTTATTTTTATTTTTTAGTTCAAAACTTTAAAAAATCAATCATAAAATTATGGCAGTGATGCTAATTACAGTCACATAAAGCTAGTTTAGAATTGGCTAACACACACCAGTTATACAGCAATTTTCTGTGGTTTCCTTGAAGTAGCTGCCAAATAAATATATTAAATAGGTTTCTTCTTTATTGTATTAACCATTGCTGCTAGCCTGATGTACCATGCTGAATTTTGTAACTTGACAGTGTGAGGTCAGGGAGACGAGAGGTCAAAAAAAATTCACTTAAGTAAATAACTCCATTCCTGGGATTAAAATTCCACCAAAAACGCCAGCATTTTGCTTGAAAATGTGCATAACTTTCCACCTTATCCCAGTCACTTTAAAACTACAAATTCCACACAGAGTCTACAGTCCTAGAATTCAAGTGAGATAAACATTGAATGACTCTAAGGAATATTTGACTATTTTGGAGATATTTTCACAAGTCTGCTGGAACTGATGCTTTTCTATGATAACTTCCTGCCTCGGCAAGAGAGAAATCAGACGCTGACCCATTTGCTCATATTTTTTGTAGATGACACCTCCTCCCTTAATGGCTGTTTTCCAGAAATATCGTAGGCTTTTATACAACAAAATACATAAAATACTTTTGCAATGGGCAAGAAACCCTTGAGAATATTTATTCACAAGTATTTAAGGTCTTGTTCACTTATTCCCGTAAGGCTCACAAACATTACTCATAGCATTCTCCCTAAACAAACCTTTTCCTCACTGTCACCCTGTAGAGAGCCCTATCCTGTGAATCATGCCTCAAAAGTCTCAGCAGTCCCCTGCCTTCCAAAATTTTTCTGCACAATTCTCTTTTTCATTCTTAAAACTGCAAGGTGTTCCTTCATCATCTCCCCACAGAGGCAGAGTAACTTCAGAATTCACCACCATCTATACTGAAGTGCCACTGTTTCAGAGGACTGGGAGGCAATGAATACTGTGTTCTAGCTTTTAAAAATCATGCAAATAATCCATAGAATTATGGAATTAATTGTGACATATAACACTTGTCAATATGACATACGAGAGACAGTTTTACATGTAAGCCTAGTGAACACTTACAAGGCCAATTGAGAGAAATGAAGTATCTGGCATATCATGATCAAGTAAGGTAAGTAAAATAGTTTCTTCATATTTCTCAGGGCATGAAACAGAACCATGTGATCTTCCAGACTGAAGCTTCCAAGAAACCTGTGAAAGGATCACTGGTTTCATGGGAAAGTTAGTTTTCATTAACCAAGAAAAATGAAATTTCTTTACAAAACTACCAGAGCATCACAAGCAGTGATTTAAACTTCCTGAAATAGTTTTCTACTCCAGACTCAAAGCAGCCAATGAAAACACGTCCACGTGGCACATCCTCCCAGCAGCTGAAGATGTGTACAGCCGTGATGCTGAAGACCTGCTTTTTTCAAAGGGCCGATTGTTCAGCGCTTTGAAGTGGCTGATTTCTTTTACTTCCAAGTATCTTTTAGAAACCTGCCAGCAATTTACTGTGGAGATGGCAGAGAAAGGACGAATGAGATCCTGGTGTTGGAGTATTGCTGCTGGGCACGCTGTAAGGTGAAGCGTCGGCAGGCACGGTGGCAGCCGCTCTCCTGTGCGGCAGCATAAGGTGCAGGTCCAGGAGGGAGCTGTCAGCTCAGCCTGCAGCTGGGACGGACGAACTGGGCAGCCTGGGGGCATAGAACCTGCAACATCCAGTCTCACAAAGGAAAGGTTCATAGGATCAAAACAGCCTGAAAGGTCTGGGAAGGGCTGCATAGCAACTCGCTAGCCTGGCATTGTTGCTGCTGAAAAGGCTGGCTAGAAACTCTGCAATCTGGCCAGCTCTCCTGCCAGACCCGGTTTCCACGAAATGTTTTGATGTAATCTCTGTGATCTTGAGAAATGTTTTGATATCATAGAACCTTCATTTACCAGGAAAACACCACACAATGGAAATGGAAGTGAAAGCTGCAAGTCCAGAAATGCAGATTAAGAGAGAAAAATTTAAATCTATGTTACTCCAATTAGAATTCTCTTATCACAAAAATTGCCAAGAGAAAGGGATGGAAGTATCACTGTGAACAGCTCAGCGAGAGTTTCTCTCAACAGGTAAAGAAATCATAGACAAAATGTTAGGTTGTCCCAAGAGTAGTACAGAACGTAATATCAAAACATGCATATCTTTTCATACGTCACTGGGTTTGTTTCTTCAAACACCATTCTGGTCATTTTACCTAAGAAAGGTTATTAAAAGACTGAAGGAGCTCAGAAAATAATCAATGGTTTGAAAAGACATTTACAGAGCAAGACATCGAGTATTCGAAATTTCCTATAAAAGGCAAAGGAAGCAGAGGGAGTAATAGTGCACGAGTTTCCTAAAGAAACTTAGATAACTTCTATCTTCCGGGCCTCACCAAAACCACCCATTAAATGAAATTAAACAGTGTAAATTCTGGTAAAAGCTGGTAAGTGGCAGATGAGAGAAAAGCAGCCTAAGCAAATACCACTCGAAGTTTTTCTTATTATACTTTACCCTCTTCAGACTGAACATTTTGGGGCTGCTATGGGAGGAATCATTTGGATCTGGGCTTCAAATCTAAAATTAAATCTAATCTTAAATACACAAATGAACCAGCAAGCAAAAATGACCACCAACAACCACCAGATTTGGGATTTAAAACTGTTTTTCAAAATCTCTCGTGCTGCTTCTTATTTGAGTTATACCATCCTTTTGTCATTACACGAGCTGTAATTTCCTGAAGTCTAATTCAGTGAACAATCCCTAAAAACTGGACAAGTAACAAAAATTGCATGCCTTCTTGAATGCAAGGTAAAATGGAAAAATTCACATGTAATCTTAAATATACATCCAAATCCAATAAGCTACAAAAATAGAAAAGTTGATAAGAAACTAAACTATTATTGGCCAGCTAGAGGAAGCCAAGATTGAATACTGACAGTCACTACTGCTGAAAATGATAGTAAAAGCAGTCTTTTCAAACTTTCAGTCTAGAAGTTTCCTATTTCACAGTCTATGGATTATAGAGGATGCTCCAAAGATCATTTAAAACGTATTTTCAGAAGAATTTAGCATGTATGAAAGCAGTGAAATAAATAGTAAAATACGTAAAATACCTCCATAGCAGTAGCAGGGGACGAAGCATGTCTTGAGATCTGACCTTCCATTTATTTACTGGAATTATGGGTCATTGCTTCTGAAAATTTCTTCCAGTTTATTTGGCTGAACATTTAAAACTTTGAATTTGAGATAGTTTGTCCTTTCTCAGTTTTTCACTTACATTGACGTCAGTGCCAAACCTTCTAACATGACTGTAGTCTGTACATCCAATGTTCGTTTTCATTCAAAATATTAAAATATCCTATGACCTCTCCTCCTATTATTGTGCTTGCACACATGACTGGGAAAGCTGACAGTAGTTCAAAGAGGCATAGACTCAGAGAACTGTGATCTCTGACAGGCTGGGTAGGGATAGTCTGCACCTGGCTGGCATTCAGGGGGGTTTGTGGCCCACGCCCTGTTCCCTGTATCCCGGCCTGTTGTCGTGACCTTACCTCACAGCCAAACCTGCTTCCCTGACCAAGAGGATCAGGAAGGGAGGCATTTTTCCCTTGTGGGTACAGGTACATCTGAGATGGAGAGGCTGGGAACCCAGGTATCAAGTGTGGCACTACCCATTCCAGACCTGAAAGGATCTTCTTCACCTTCCCAGGCACTTTCCAGCATGTACAGCAGGCTGAAATTTCCTGTAGAGGACCAATTGTTTTCACCAAAGTGATGAAATACCTGTAAAGTGAGAAATATTGAGTTATATCTAAAGTGCACCAATTTGGGGGTGTGTGAGAGGGTGGAATTTACTTTTGAACCTTGTAGTCTGTGTGATTCGTACTTTTCTTAGACAATAATTCTCCTCTGAGAAGTCCGAAACATGGAAAATACTCTTCAGATAGTGTACTCAATCTGCAACTGAAAACAGAGACACAAAACCTAAATTGTCCTATAGAACAAAGCAGTGACACTTCTCAACATTTTTTCTTTCTTTTTTCTACTGGATAGTGTTGGGGACAGGGTGGCAAAGAGTAGGACAAAAACCCCGTAAGCCAACACTGGAAAAAAATCTCATTTATAAGATGACCACTGAAGAAGGCAGAGTTTTCAAGTAATAAAGCAGCTGCCAGTTCTATTTGTTACCTCCTTATGCTTAATCTTAAATCCTGGCAAAGGATTTGAGAAAATGGAACACTGAATAGCAGCACTGGTATTACCTGAGGCAGCTACAATATACATATACTATGGTCTGTTGACCTTCTCAGGCTACCACATGACCACCCTGTCTCTCTATCACTCCCCCTTCTCTGTAGGATGCAGAGGGTCCGGTTCTGGGTCCGGTCACTCCTCTACGCTGCTCCAGCCTGCTGCTCTACGCAGCTCCGTGGGCTCGGCGAGCTTACTGAGGGTCCGGGTCCACCTTCAGACCTGCGGCGTCGGCAAACCTAAGAGTCCCCAAGGGACCCTGATCGAAGGCGCCTGTCCCACTCCTGGGGTGCTCGCAGGGCGTCGGTCTGTGACGCTGGGAGGAAGGCTAAAGCCCTCAGGCTTTCTCCGAGTCGCGATAGAGTAGACGAGGCAGGAGGTTGAGGGTGTGGGAGGGGGTCTCCCGAGCTCTCTTTATTGCAGGTAGCAGGAACAGGGACGAGCAGGTTTAGGGTAGGAGAGTCTCTGGGGAGAGAGCCCCCGAGCACAGGTGTGCACGGGGTTAAAAGGAGGTACAAACTGGGAGGGGTTAGGAGGGAACAACCAATAGGGTACACAAACCAGGAACATCAATCAAGGTGAGAACCAATGGGGGAGAACAGTGGGAGGGGTTATAACACAAGAACCAATCCCTAACCGAAGATAACCGAACCTTCTAGAACCGGGGGAGGGAACAACTGGGTGGAACCGCCCTTTCTCCGCCCAGGGGGCGGGGCCTAAACCATGTCCTCATAGATCTGCTCCTCCTCCCAGGAGGAGTCCGGAGAGGGGGCGGAGTATTGAGGGGAGGGCGCCCTCTTTGGAATGGAGGACCGCCCCTCCACAGTAGGACAGGGAGGAAATGAGATGAAAAACCTTGTGGGTCAAGATAAAGACAGGGAGATCTCTTGCCAATTACTGTCATGGGCAAAACAGACTTACTTGAGGAAAATTAATTTAATTAAACAACTAAAATAGATTTGGCTGGTCAGAATCAAAGACCAGAGTTACAACATTAACTGGCTTGTCTGCTCTGATGCCACAGACAGATCAAGAGTGGAACACTGCCACAGGGTTAAGTGAAGCTCTTTGCACATAAAAGCTCCTTACCTCATCCACCCCCACACATTAAACCGTTTGCTCTTGAACTGCTTGGCAGCTCCTGCCTTTAAAATGAAGAATCTCTGATTTTGTTTCTAAGTAATGAAGTAGTGACTGCTGCCATCATCCTGTCAGTTTCTTTCCAGGGCCAGGACTGCCCTCTCTGACACCGTTCAATTAACCCATCATCAGAGGGTGCCATCAGAGCAGCCACGCACTTTATAAATGGCTCTCACGGATGCTCACTGCACAGGTGCAGAGGTAATAGGCAGCCCTCACGTACTGAGGGCTCACAGGAGGACTTTAAGTTTTGTTCTTTTCTCTGTGCTTGTAACGCTCCCTGTAATAGCATTCATTTTGTCCTCTCAGCTCTAGCAATTCCTCTTCAATCAAAACAAGTGACCATAAGAAAGCATATTAGAGCTTTACACAACAGGCAGCAGGCACACTCATTGCTACTGCTTTGAGGAAAACCCTGAAAATGATCCTGATAACATGAATACAAATTATCTGTGTCCCTCTCTTACCATACAAAGAACGATTGCTAACCACTTCCTTCATGTAACACCATACAGTTTACACATAGATTTCTGAATAGCAATGAAATTTGATTTACCTCACTGTGAGAGTACAATTTAAAAACATTTGAATTTACTAATGCATTCAGTATTTTTCTTACTTGTAACTGTGGAAAGGAAAAACTCCATTCCGATGAGTTTTTAAGACAATCAACCCTACCAAAGTTATTATTAGCAGCAGCTCTCAAAATTATCTACCAGCTAAAGATGGTTCAAAAACCATGGGGCCACAGTCATGGCTGGCTCCAGCAATGTTTGTGGGTCTATATTCCTTGCTCCACAAAAGCAACATGAGAGATGATACCACTGAGGCACAATGCCCTGTGGGCATTGGTAGCCAACAAAATAATTCACTAAGAGAGCATTATAAATCTAATTGCAGAAAACATTGACATCCTGAATTTGGATAAACATGAATCTGCTCATCCTGTTGAAAAGACAAGAGCTTTTCTTTCTCCCAAACACAATACTCAGTAACAGGAAATATGCTAATATCTAGAAAGCTCCACCAATATCTAAGCACCATACAAAACAAGGAATTATATTGCTGAGATTCCTTGAACATATTATAAGTATTTTCTCACATAATTGGCTAAGAAGACCATCCCTGCAATGGGCCTCCTCATGTTTTTATGGTACACATTCAAAAATAATAAAGTTCATCATCCCATACCTTTAGAAATAGTTAGACAGAACAATAGAGAGGACCAAAAAAATTGACCATGAATTCCAAGTGCACTATCTCAAACGCCATAAGTTTCCTATTTTGATGATGCTGATCTTTGTCTCTGCAATGCTGTATTCACTGCTATCCTCTAATGATATTCTTTGCATTTAGTTTCCTTAAATATCAGCACATAACTACTTGTCCTTTACTAGAGCACTACACATCTTAATTTAAGGAATGAGAGTCAGCTTTCCTTACTGATCTTATATGAAACAACCGTTGTTCCTGCTTGGATTTTACAGGAAGGGAAGCAAGGCAGAGAGGAAGGGAAAGGAGGCTCATGCAGTAGGATTGCACAGCTCATGGCAACCAGACCTAGCCACTAATATCTCAGATGATAAAGCAAATTTGCACAATTGCCCTTGAAGCAGATACTCTGTGATTGGGGTCCAAATCTTCCTAAAATGTTCACAGAAGGTTTAATGGTCACAGAAGAAAACTCTAAAGTCACTGCCTCCCTTTATCCTTGTCCTCTTTACTTCTCAAGGCAAGATACAAACAATGCTGAAAACTACATTCCCAAAGGGCATCATCAGTTTTGTAAAAGCCTGTAGCCTGCTGAAATGATTTGGCCAGAAAACTCCCACAAGAATATTCCCTAAAAATCTTTTCCCAAAAGACTTATGCTCAACAAGAAAGTTAAAAAGTACAGTGTCCTATGCACTCAACTGAGACTCACTAACCTCTGCCAGTCTTCTGGAGGCCTCCAAGAGCCACGGCAAAGGGGCAGGAATGTGGAGCAGGGTTTCAGTAACTCACCCCAGCGATGTCTTAACATGTATCCCATGTTCAGACTGCAGTGCAAAGTTATCATAGACAGAAATTAGAAAGTTACATTGAGTCCAGCCTCCCACACCTTTGAGTAGCTTGGGAAATTAAATTGTTATAGTGAAACAATAAATCAAGATCCCTCCCCCCCTTTATTTTCATGATTATTACATCACTTAATCGGGTTAATTTCTGATACAATCACTTTCCATACACATATGGCCCAAAAAAGTGGTACAATATTGATATATCTTTTATACCTGCCTATTATATTAAAAAAATTTGAAATATTAAAACAGTACATTATGACATTTAATTTAAAAGTTAGATTTTTAAAAATACTAAAAATCCATGATTCTAAGAACTTCATGATTTCTAGTTCTTCATAATTTATTGCTACACGGAGCCCACTGTCATTTCAACCAGTAGCATCTATAGACTACAAATGGGGATTCATTCCTGTTTCTTCTCTGTGGGAGTCAACAGACAACATAATTGTTTCTTGCTCCTAAAGGTAGACATAACGGTAAGAAATACTCCATTGTTGTACTTCATTTTCAGTTCTGAGTTTGGGCGAGGTGGATTCTCTCTGTCAGACACTAACATAAGTTCAGAGACAGGAGCAGAAAGAATACAGTATGTTAATTTTCAAGGATTTTCGGGGATATAAAGCACCTAAATTGGGCAAGAGAGTTCATTCATTAGTGAATGGGAAAAAACTCCACCCCTTGGATTTGGGGTTTTTTTTCTCCCTTCACCATATGAAAAGAATCACCAGCAATAAAAGCAAAGACACTCACGGGCAAAGAGAATTTTTGGACTAAAGAGCCTCACAGCTCTATACCTATAAAGATGTCTGTAGTTACGAAGAAAGAGTTGTGAGCTTTACCTTTGTCTGGGGCTACCAAGAGACATAGTTTTAGTATTAATAATCACATGCAGTGATCAGAACTAATTTGATACTCTGATTTTTTATTTTTTTAAAATTAAAACTGGTGAAATTCTATCTAACCTGTAGCACACATTACAAAGTCATCATTTTCCTTGGAATATTTCAATCTGTCAACACTTTCTGACAGAGAATGTTTCCACCTAAATACAATAATTATTCACATAGGAATTAGATTCTGTGATTCTTTTCTACTATTTTACAGGAGAAAAAAAAAAACCAACCAACTATGGCAAGACAACAAGCTTGTATTCCATGAAACAAAACCAGCAAGAATCCTCAAACTAATTCCAGACCTTTAATCTACTACTTGAGGATGACTGAAAACAGTAAGTCTTAGGTGATAGATTTCAGGTGAAACAAACTTTGCATTTGATCCACAACTTTTCCGAATGGAATTCATACCAGAAAAAAGACTTGATAAAATGCATAACAGCAATATAAAATTACACTTCAGATGCAGAACAATGCAAATGTGTCATTTTTACCCTGAAATCCATGAAAACTCTACTTGTTCCTTGCAGGAACTGACTAATGTGAAGAAACAAGACAGAGAAATTAATGCAAATTAACACTGTCTAAAGTGCAGAAGGATTATTAAACTCAAATGACACCAGGAGAAATTCACATGTTCAGTGAAAGGGGTACAAGTCTCCAGGCACAGTAGGGAACCTACAGGAATTGCTAAGTTTTTAACATCAAGCATTTTAATTAGCAAGCGGTGTCTTTACCACAAATATATCTAAGCATTGCATCAGAAATAATTTTCTCCTTAAAAATCAGCACATTTTAGTTGTTAACACTCATCCTTTAAATTTAACTGCCTTAATTTGAATTTCATTTCTATAATCCAAGCATTTCTTTTGTTTTGCATCCAAATCATCAACTATATAGTAAAAAGATAAAGTTAATTACAGATGAAGTTATAATTTTAAGTCCAAGTCCATGTTGTTCCTTGTAAAAGTCTTCCAATGTCTTGCATTTGAGCTGCATTTGGGTCTTCAGCTTCATATACTAAAATACATTAAGAGCAGCACAGAATTTGTTTGTTTTACTTTCCAGAGCCTAAATGGATGTAGATGTATTAAAATACTACCAAATCATTATAAGAAGAGATCAATTTTTTTTTGACAGCTTCAATGTACAAATGCACTTATAGCCCATTACAGCACAAAAGATTTAAAAAAAAAAATCCATATGTACGTAACAACCAATATCACAAGTTCAAATTCAATCCATGAATCACATTTTTATCTTTGCATGGTATTTTATTTTCTATTCTTTAAGTATTTTCTCAGTGACTGCAGATCATTGGAAAAAATTAACATCAATTCACAGCCTCTGGGCTCCAAATGAAAGAAGGTCTCCTGCTATTTCCCTAGATGGTTACTAAATTGTCCTATAGGTCTGCCAAAGTGTAGGAAGACACATTAAAATGTGTATTGTTACAAGTTTACAGATGTGTAAAACTTATCCAACACAACTGAGATGTGGGATTGGCCTGCTCTGAAATGTAGGATGGAGACCCTTCCTCTAGAAAAATTACTGAAGGAAAATGGTTGTCAGAAAGTTTTCATCCACTAAACCTGAGACATAGGAAAAGATTTAAGATAAGACCTTAGTACTGCAAAAAGCAACTTGTAAAAAGACTGAGCTGATAGGTAGTGCTAAACATTCTTTGAAGGATCAGCAGCCACAGTGTGGCCAGAAGAACACTTCTGGAAAACCACAGCCTTGGATCTCCCCAGTCCTGCACTTCTCATGCCCAGCATCAACAGGGATTGTGACCCACTTAAGGCATAATCCTCTTCCCCATATACACACACTAGAATACCTGGCAAGTGTATCTAATCCTCCAATGAATAAAAATAAAAGCCTCTGAGATCACAATTGATTTTATATCAGACCGATAACTTGATGAAAATATGGATGCATGTCATTCTCTGAAATCTGTTCTAAGGTAACAGCCCTGTAAATGGAATACTGCAATACTGCGATACTGTAGGTGATGTGAAGGTGAGCAGACATGAACATGCCATTCCTTTGGCTTTTCTAGGCTCCAAAATTTTAGATGCACAGAGGTAGGATTGTCCTATCTTAACTTTTGTGTGGTACGATTTCTCTTTAAAATATTTCATCTTCCCAGGAAAGATTTTATTTAAGCATATTGTCTGATGCCATCTTCAGATCAATTCTAAAATTTTAAGATTTGGATTACCCTCATAACTGTTCTTTGAAATGGGTTTGCTGCTATGGCAGATTTTATTTCAAAACAGCAAGTTCTAAAAATGCCTAAAAATATTTAACAAGATGCTGTTTAAGACTGAGTTAAAACTGAATCCATATGGAAACTGCCAACTTCTAATGGTCGAAATATGCCTGTACATTAAACATCTTGCAGGAAAAATGTACTATATTTTCATTAAATATATACTTTTATTAAATGTATACTTCTATTTTGTTAGAAAAACAGCCTAATAAAAAAATTCTAAAGTTTTTCTAAAGGAAGTATTCTATAAAGTATTTAAGAAATACAGAATTTGTAATAGGGCAGAGACTGTAACATATATGTAAATAATCAACCCCAATGCAGCCATCATTTGAAATAAAGGAAAGGAAAAAGACATGGCAGTGCACGGCAGTGTTCCCTCTACTATCAGCACTTAGGTCCCAAGAAGTTGTTCTCCTGCTTGTGGCTGGGAAACCAAGCATGCCTGAGGCAGCAGGCCATGCTCTCTCCTTTCCTTGCTCCATGACCCGAGTGCCTGTGCACACATGCCATTCTCCAGAAACGAGCTCCGTCGTGATACAGCCCGTGGCAGTACCGCTTTCTGCTCCACATCATCACAGCGACTGGGAGCACTCGTGTGGGGATCTCCCCGTCCTGAGGAGAGCAGAGAGGATCATCCCTGCCACGTCAAGGCACGTTATAAAAGGGGACATTGGAAGAGGCTGTGAGTACAGCCCTGGCTGCGTTCAGGACTCCAAGGTGTGCTTTGACAGCAGCCCTGGGCTGAGGCTCTGGGCACTCGGGTGCAGCGGTACAACAGACGCTGCAGCAGCGGCCTGGCAACAGCAACAGGCAATGTCCTGGGCACAACTTCACCGTGGGCAGTATTAGCCAGCTAATACAGCTTTGTAATTAAAAATACCTGTTTTCTGGGGAACTGATATAATTATTTTTGGCCCTTTTCCCCAGTTTTGCTGCTGTTTATGGCTTAGTAGAAGGGAAGCTCCTTGTATTTTTTCTGCTGTTGTTGTTCTTTTTTACAAGTCATATCTCTGAATATCATTTAGAATCTGAGATTGTTTTTCAGTGCCACCTGCACCTATCTTTCCCTCTCATATACAATATAGTCATACAGTCACTACATTGAGCTACAATTGTTTTCAGGACTCACAAACTAATGCTTGTGGTATATCAGTGGGACCTGCAAGAGCACCTGAAGATAAAAAATTATTAGTGAGGGTATAATGACCATTATGTGCAACATTAAATTAACTCCTCACAAATACAGAATCTCAGGACTACGTTAAAGGTCACATTTAAGTCCAGATTTTGGCCTTTTGTGCTGCACAGTTCTATGAAGTTACAGAATACAGATTTACATGTTATTGAGTTTTTCTACACCCCCTACATAAAAATTCCTTGTGACATAACACAACTTGTTGCAGTAGAGTTTGTGGCAAACCAGGGGCCACGCCCTTCTCCCCATCCAGCAGGGCTGACACACGTTGTGTTCAGGGAAACGTGGAGGTCGTGGGGATGCTTTACTGCAGCGTAGCTGATACTCCCGTGTTAGGTCAGCTGAACCATGGGTGCAAATTACAAACTCCAGCAAGGCTGGAGACTGGCTAGAGAAGCAGGGAACCAAAACCAGCTCCATAACAACTCTCCTCTCGCATCAGAGTAAAAATCTGTTCTGTTACTAGGTCTCTCACAGAGGAGAATTGCTAATCAAGTTACAAAGTTGCATATAAAGTTTTTAACCTGGAGTGCCATGATGCAGAAGGAATCCAATGCAGTAGGAGAAGCACACAGTAATACAGTATATTACTTTAAAATCTCTCATACCCTCCTGCTAATCATGCCAGTCTACGGCTCATAATTTAAATTATTCATTGGGGAAGAATAAAAGTTTAATCAATAAAACCAGGGTCAACTCACCCATACTACAGGTTCAGGAAAAGAAGATGCCTTGAAACTCAGCTGTAAAATATTGTATGTTTTGAACAAAACCTTAATATCTCCCCTTGCTCCTATATTCATTAATAATAATAAACCACCACCTCACCTGACCTTTGCCTTCACAGGTTTGAAAGACAGTTTATGAAAATCTTTAGCATTACTGCATTTCTTTACCACTACTTCAGTACTTACAGCACCTTCAAGAATCCTTAATGTTACAGAGACAGCTCTTGATCTTCCTCCAGAGCTCTGTGTAAAACAGCAGTTATAAGAAAAAATGCTTCAAAAGAGAATGATATACATAAAGACGGTCACCACTGTTTACTTTTCGTCTTCTGTTTGATATTTAAGTGGTACAGCACCAGATTGCAACGTGCATTGATACTGCATCCTTTCATAATTGACAGGGCCATAGGCAAGTGTTAAAATATTCTGTGTTGCTGTGATTGTAGTGCTGATCGATCACTCTCCAAGGCTGCAGGAAAAGCTGGCAGTTAAAGTCACTGCATAGAGCAATCATAGCAGCACTGACAGGCTGCTGTCAAGCAGGCAGGGGCATTCTGGAGACAGATAGCAGAAATGCCAAACCAGAGACAAATGCTCTTGGAATATGTAATAAATCATACGAGCTGTCCGATGCTTCTCCTTGGTGTATTGATCGTGATTAAAATAAACTAATTAGAATCGTAATCATGATGCAGTGATACAGGAAACAAAGATGTGAGCTATGCAATGTAATCATGAAGTGTTTTTTAGCAGTCAATCTAGACCACTTTCTGTCCTCTCCACCTATCAGCCAATTACAGGAACTGGTACATTTCGCATCAGGCTATAGAAATGTCAAACAGAAGCACAGATATATAGCCCTCCCCTCTTAACAACTGCACATAGGTACTATATTAAGATCTCAATTCGGGCTGCACTTCCAAGGAAGCTACAAGAGCCATTTGAAGGTGAAGAGCAGAAAGTGGATTCCACCTCTAGCCTCCTGCAGGGCTACAGGAGACACGTACACAGTCATGGCCACCCTGTAGCCCTCAGGCCAGGGCCAGAGGTGAGGACAACCTATAGCCAGGCACATGTGCAGAGGAGATACATGGGACTCTGTTCACTTCTGTGACTTGACCCGATATACATCTATAGTCATTTCAAGATAGCCGGGGTAAAACAGCACTGAGGATGCAGTTGGATATGCAGGATTTCGCGCTTTCTTGCATTAAAATTCTATTAATTCACGTCATACTATACTGACATGCATTTGCCAATTTTGTGACTTCCTATATCCATCCAGCACAACCTGAAATATTTAACAATTTTCCATGCCGTGTCATGCAGAAGAAAATAGAGCACATATTAAGTTACTAAGCATAGTTGACTAAGAAAATACCCTTATCCATACTAGGAACACCATGATAAGTTTGAACAACCTTTCAGAACTCCTGGGATAGCTCCCAAGAACAGCTCTTTTGAATTTCTGGCACCCAAATATTTTCAGTACCCTGACATGGACATTCAAGATACACAAAATACAAGGATATCCCAATGGTTGGTTTGAACAGGACCAGAAGAACAACTTGCATCTGGAAGCAGATGCCATGCATCTGTCATGAGAATTTTTGCATTTAACAGGATCTGTATTTTGTTCTGAACCAGTGACTCCATATTACATCTTCATCCTCTCTTCATACCAATTTTACACTGACTTAACTCTATTAACATATCCCTTACCTTTAAATGGCTTATTTCAGATTCACATTAAAGTAGATGAGACAGAAATCAGTGCTTCCTGGGGTTGGCTCCTAATACACTGTTGATGCTGTCATCAACAGCGTAGATTAAATATTTCATTACTTTATTTAACCTGACACTTCATTTTATCCACCAAAGGTAGAATATAAAAACCATTCAGATTAATGCACGGATTTGTAAAAACACTTCAGAAGATCTATAATAAATTTAATCTGTGCTAAATGTATGTGCAGGGCAACGGTAGTATCGATGTTAAATCATTCATACAACTTCAGTTGTGCAATTCTACACAGATTTCATGTATGCTAATTTCTCAACAACTGTAATTGCCCGTTTTAAAAAGGTCACAGAATTTCATCTCCTGTCTCTCCTAACTTAGCAACCAATGAAGACAATGTAACTTTAAGATTTCATCTGCTTGGCCAAAAAATTCTAACTCATCTGCCTTCAGGAAGGAAGATTCTATCTCCCATCTGTACTCAGCCATTCTGAAAAGGTGCTGATTAGTTGAGAGATTAATGTTAATAGCCACTTCTGTAGGTAGCTAAATTGGATCTAAGTGACTAAGTGAAGGCATTGCTGTTTGAACTGATTGGGC
Source organism: Eulacestoma nigropectus (assembly GCA_013397775.1). Classification (NCBI taxonomy): domain Eukaryota; kingdom Metazoa; phylum Chordata; class Aves; order Passeriformes; genus Eulacestoma; species Eulacestoma nigropectus. The sequence continues at coordinate 594,159 of VZTE01006207.1, forward strand.
CCAAATCTAACTTCAAAGTCATTGACAATAGAGTGGAAGGTAGCTGCAAATAAAAAAAATAGTCTGCAGCAAAATTAAAATAGTGGTAGCAATTCAAATAAGTTGTCTTCACAATACATGCAGATAAAATTGAACCTTAGGAGTTCAATTATGGGTCCTGAGACTGCATAACACTAGGCAGGAGTGTGAGTAATCCTATCTGATCTAAAGCACAGAAAGAGCCTGACAACCCTAAAGAAAGGATGCCCACCCTTTAACTTTCTCTACAGATTACAGCCTCCCTGGAACAAAGCCAGTCAGGCTCATGGCTCCTCCTCATCCTTGTCTCTCTCCCCAAACCCTTGCAGTGCAGCATGTTTAGGGTCCCCAAGCTGCAAGGCTGGATGTCAATGTGTGTGGGGAAACAAAGGGAAAACAAAGGAGTTTCCTATGTAAACTTAATTTAGCCCCAAGAACAATGGTACTGTTTCTAATCTTTACGTTTGTGGTGATTTGTAATCAACTGACATAAGTAACTGAGTGACAAGGGTAATGAGATTGATTAACTCAGAGGAAAATGAGGCTATATGAGATACACATGGCTTTATCTATACTGCATTTTGTTCATTTAGTCACAAGATCAAAAAAGGAACTGTTTCCTACATCCTAGGAAGCAGCACCATTGAAATGCTCTCCATGATTTTTATAATGGCATAACTAGACATATATCACAAAAAATCAGTTCAATATAGCTAACCTGTTAAGATCAGGGAAGTAATTTAATTGAGGTAAAGACCTAGACTTTGGCTTTCATCAGCCACAAAGAAAGAAAAGTGGAAAGACAAGAAGAAATTAGAAAATGAAATTAAATGTATATCCATATATTTAGAATTTAAAAGGCATATTTTTTACTGGCATGCTTTCCTTTTACACTTCCAAATTTTAGATTTTGTGACAGATTCATAGGTGGCAAAGTTGAGGTCAGTGAAGCTCTACTGGTGTTTATCTACCAAACTGGTCAGGATGACCACAAATGCAGAACTACACAAATGATTAAAATGGAACTTAAACCTTGAACCTTCAAGGTCTGGGGTTTTGGTTTGTTTGTTGTGTCCTGCTCTCCCAAACCTACAAAAGGCCAGCATTCAGCTACTTGACTTCAATGAACAGATCGATTTTCCAAAATGCAACAATAAACTCCTTCATAAGTGCAAAAACCTTCCAATCTGTTCTGGAGCTAGATGAACCAAAATGCAAAAGGTTAGGGTTATATAATAAACAATAGTTTGGTTTTTCTTCAAGTCACATTATTCCATAGAAATGGAAAGCTGGGAAACTTGTTAATCTTCTTTCCTTCCTTCTCTTTGCTTCATATTGGCATAACCTTTCCTGGCAGTAGTGGGAATGCCAACATTATGTGTTTCTAATAAAAGAAAGAACCTTTTTCAGATTGTACACCAGCTGCTAAGCACTTCTACAAAGTTTCATTTGAGAATTAATATGCTTTCTTAAACATTTTCTGTGGCTTTTTTTTTGCATGAGAGTCCTTTTAACATGACAAAACAACAGTTTCAAAGAGTCACTTGGAAGATCTCTGTGAACACTGCTAAGGCTTCTCCAATTTCACATTGGACCAGAACTCCTCTTGTGGTGAGGAGGAAAAGCATTCCTGTCAGTGAAGCTCAGCAATTTTGTGTGCAGACTGAAACATTAGTCACTACAAGAAGCAGAATTATACCAAAAAACCCCCAACCAAGCCCTACCTCTCAAAATGCATCCCTATGGATGGCTTAAAAGCACGTCCCACACAAATGGCTTTAAAATCAGGTCTTGGCAGATGGCTTATTTGGGAATGCACAGGCAAACCTCAGGTGTCAGAAGCCAGCTGTAAAGGGATGCATATGTACAGCCAAATTATTGGGTTTATGTCTGACTCCTTCATGGCCTTTATTTCCACTTGTGCAACTGTAAACCCAGTATTTCATTTTCTGTTTTGTCTTTTTGAAGCATGTAAAGCATTAACATTATAAAGCAGTGAGTGATCAAATTTCCTTTCAACTCAATTATCTTACTTGTTTTTTTTTTTCCTTTTAATCCTTCCCTTCACCTTTCCTTCCTTAACCTTTAATATTCTTTTAATACAAAGTTTCAAAGTGATGTTTACCCTCACCAATTCTTTCTTCTTGCTTTCATGATTTAGAAAATAGGGATGTTAAAAATAAATAATATCCATCAGCACATGAGAAAACCACACTAGCTGGCAACAGCCAGCTCTAGAACAACAGCTCTAAAATGGCTGTTAAGAGTCTTCATCGCCAGCTACATATTCCAAATAAATGCAGATACTCTCAACTTCAAAATCACTGTGAACTCTACCAGCTGGCTACAGAGACACAGTACTTCAAAGACTGGAGTTGGAGGAGGAAGAGCAAGCATTAAGAAAAATAGTGATACAAACAGCAGAGAGGCAATACAAAATTTTCACTTCAAGGATCCTAGCTCAGTATGTTTCAAAATACTTGGACTAAAAGGCTGTGACATGTGCATGACTTCTAAGATCACAGTTCCAATGGCATAAACAGCACCCAAACCAGATTTATTTAAACATCAGCATTTTTGATAGAAAAAAATAATATATTGCCACTGTGACAAGACTATACTTACTATAATTTTTTACAACTAAATTATTACATAGTGACAATTTAACAAAAGAATCATGGATTACACATGAAGCTTTTCCCCTCCCTCTCAGAAATTATGAGAGTTTGTAGCAGAGAAACTGCATCAATAATCAGACAGTGGATGGGCAAAAATACCTCCCTACCCTTGAGTGAACTTACTGTCTTCCTACAAAAATTAATTATAACAGGAAAATCTCACATATGCACAACCACAGCCACCAGATTTGGAGGCTTTACAACTAGAGTAATTATTGCTAGTGATTATTACTTTCTTTTCCAATGAAAACCAGGAATTACAAGAATATTTATCAACAGGATGTACCAGAATCCATGTAAATGTTGGTGGAAAAAAAATCTATATGGGGAAATGCCCCTTTTTTGCCCATTAGTGGGATAATTGCATGGTCAGGGTAGTAAATGGTCAGGCCTGTTCTGAACAAAATACTGAAATTTCCAGGAAAGTCCATTCACAGTTGAAATAAAATGAAGTGCAGAGAGAAGCTTAAAAATGTTCTTCATACAAACATTTCTCTTTCATCTGTGTCAATTGTTACCTAATTTTTACTTTAAAACCTTTTAATAACCTTTCAAACAGAAATAAAATTATGGAATGGGACACAATTTGCGTGTAGAGGATGGGTGAAGCTGTCACGTCCTTCAGCCAGTCTCCAACAAGGCCTCATAACAATGACAGTTTGTGAGTATAGATAATTACGGATATAAATTTGTACCAGCAATGATACATATGCATGATTTATAGCATTTAGGTATCACACACTTCATGTGTAAGTGACATAAATTGCGTTCAAAATAGTTACAGGTGCCAAATGATGAAAACGACAAGCAGAAAAGGGAATATCAACAGATAGCTAAGCTCCTGTCGGGGAAGGAGTGACACTTGCTGGCAGGAATACCTCATTTGAAAAACTTGCTCTGTATAACATGGAAATTAGATAAAACGTAAAAATACTCTGTGTTAAGTAAACTTAATCAACTCAGGTGTCTAAATATTTATATCCAAATATTCAATTTCGTGCACATATGAGATCAGCTTCAAAGATAAAGTGTTTCAGAGTGACCTGGATGTGCAGATTCCCACACTGCTCCCTTCGATTCAATGGCATTCTTTTGCAGACAGTCATAGCAACATCTAGCTTACCTTTTTAAAGACAGTATTTGTATAAAAAGGAAGAGAGCAGAGAGAGACAGAGCACCTGCTCTGGCCCATGGCTGGGAATGGCAAAGCCAGGTGACCAAGTTTCATTACTATTCCTAAGCAGTAGAGTATCCAGCGGCTCTTTGTGCCTCAAAATGTGAGCAGAAAGGACAGAAAGTTACTTTTACCAAGAGCATAGGTACTTATTTCGGTAAATACATATCTGAAGATAATCCTTGAACAATTAGTTTGAAATTTCATAAGCACAAGCTTAACAAATTAGTCTGCCTTTTACAGACTAATTTACATGCTCACATCATAAGTAACCCTATTAAAGAGCATTTATGAACAACCAGTTGTGTGAAACTTTTGTTTGCTTTCTTTTCAGCAATTCCAATTGATTTTTTTTAATGAAGTGTTATTCTTTTCTGTCAGCAGATGTGGAATGTACTACTTGTGGCTGCAGTGTAACCCCCCTTGCACTTTACCCCCAGAAGATGGCAGAGAGATAAAAAAAAATTAGTAGCACTACTTTGCTGTATCATACTGATTATCTGAATACAATTTAAAAAAAAAAGTATGATTTTTTTCTAGCGATCTCAAAAATACATCATTCGGCACTTTCTGATAATATAGAGAAATGTTAGCTTGCTACAAGTGAAAAGATCTGGCATTTTCACTCAACTGTGCAAATGTTACGTGAACAACCAGAAGCATACGGTCTGAAAAAAGGAACATATTATGAATACTATGTTGCAATATGTCCATAAATAAAATACCATAACATGAGTTACTATGGTAACTATTTGGATTTGAGATCATTGGGTTGGGTTTTTTTTCTACTACGTAAGAAAAAAATATTCACATATTCATGGCATTATCAGGTAAGTTTGATTCCAAGCAGCTTACTATTTTAGATATTGTTCTCTTCTCACAAATGACACTGGGACAAAGCATTTTTGACTCAGTAAGCTTTTCTTAGATCACTTACTCAACAGTGTTTAAACAAACAAGTAACATTTAAAAGAAAAAAAAAAAAAGAAAAAAAAAAAGAAAAAAAAAAAAAAAAAAAGCTCCTTTACCTGGAAAATGCTCAAGTTGGACAAGTTTTGTTGAATAAAACATTTCTTCAGGAATGTGTCTTATTTCAATTTTTATTGTCATGGTGCATTCTTTCAAGTTCTGTAAAAACACTACATATCTGCCAGAATGAAATGCAAGTAGTGGTTGAAGAGGTGGTGCACCAGTGTTCAAACAGCAAACTGCAATTGTGCAAAATACAAAAAACATCATGTCACCTATTGCTTTAGCTAAAGAAAAAAAAAGCAAAGAAATTGCTATTTTGTTTTAGCTAAAGAAAAGGCAGCAGTAAACGTTAAAAAACCTAATACCTTAGATTTTCTCATTATGTAATTATGGCTTTGTAATGGTCCATATAATTGAAATTTATTTTTAAAGATCAGACATAGGAAGGAAGAGACTCCACAACAAAGACTTTTAAGAATCATTACTATTCAAAAATTACATTTTCAAGGTAATATTCAAGTGTGTTTGAAAACTTGTCTTGAGCAGAACAGTAATTCAGTGAGCTTTTAGTTACACAGTGCCACAAAAACATTTCTGAAGCTACTTGCAGAAGGCAGAAATAACAGAATATTCTAAGGAAAATGATAAAGAAATTGGTCAAAGTTAACGAACAGTACCTGCTTTATACTTGAATACATTTGCACATAACAGGTACACACGTATATACAAATGTGTGTACACATAAAATAAAATGGGATTGAAGACAGGCAAACAACCCATATCACTCAGCAAGTATTTTTTCACATTATTCTTAGGCCATTTTCTAAAAATCACTGTTTTCATACACAAAGCCCCCTAACATTAGAATTAACTCTCTTGTGAATACCTTTAGTTCCACATCCATGCTTTTAAGCTGAGTGAACAAAAGTATAAGTGACTGAACAAAAAATATTATTATTGAAGCAGTATGGTGGGTTCAGGGCTCCCATGTGGATTTAGACCTTGTGATTTAACTTTTTTGAAAATAAAGCAAATAGTTAACCAGGGACTGGTTTTGTCCAAAGCCTCCTGGTGATTTTTGTAGGGGTATTTTTGGGAAGGGTTTCTTTGGTTGGTTGACTGGCTTTTTGGTAGTACATTTTTTATAGCTGTATTTCTCACTCTTCCCTAACAGCCCAGGAATACAGAGGGCCAAAAGCCACAATCATTTAGTGCATTACAGACATATTTTTCAAGGCAAAACTGGCCGGGGCTCTTGTACATGAAAACAATAATTCACAACTCCACAATCCGCAGCCTTGCTGGTTTAGGGCGTGAGTGGGGTGTCAAACCACCCCTCAGCACAAGGCAGAATTTAACAAGTTTTAACATATTTCTGCACTGGATATTGATCAGTGAAACAGCCTGTATTCCGTCTTGTGCAGAATACACAACATTTTTTTCACATTTTAATTGATCATTGATATGCACAATAGAAGGCAGTTATCCCTAAGATTTTTTTTAGGAGAATTATCAGAGAGTGTGCTGCCTCATTTACTGGATAATAAATGTTTCATCATGGTAATAACTGCAGGGAAGGGTATGTTTCTGAAACAGCTTTTCTAGCTGGAGAAATGGATTAGAGAGATTACCATTTCATCAAAGTGGCAGAACAGTTGAGAGGAAATATGGAAGGAAATTTTTGTATAATTTCTGTAGAGTTGCTATTTGTCAAACCCCACTGGCATCAATCATGCTATTTCTTTTCTCCTGACGCAATCACATCAAAAAAAGTTTCTCTTTAATATGCATGTGTTGGAGTAAAAGAAGAGACATATAATTCAAATTTCTTTTAATTGTACTATCATCTAGATAAGAAATGCACAGATGATACTATAATTTTAATTTCAGTTTATAAGTCTTTGCCAACATTAAAGAAATTTCTTTATCTTGATCATATTTTCTAAAGCAGATTTTTAAACTAACATTGTACCATAATTTCCAGCAAGGTGCTCGGTCCTGTGTGTAAATAGGGAACACATCAATTCTTAGACATGAAATTCACATATAGAAAACTTGAGAGGTCTGACATTCTTGAAGAATAATGGTGATTAACATGCCTGGACTGCATTCAGTCAAGAACCATGTTAATGGATTTTGGAGAAGGCATTCCCATCGATCCATGCAACCCTGTAGTGAAGTCATTAAAGAACAAGAAATAACCAATAAAAGGATTTGCTGCATGTAAAAAAAGTAGTTGCTGAATTAGAACAGGAGAGATTAGAAGCCAGATCATACGGTTTTTTTCCAGAAGTGTCTTTTGTATTATATTCTGTTTTCCTTATCTCCCCTCACCCCAAGTTTCAAACAGAACACATTTTCTTTACAAATTCATATCCAAAAACTATAACTAGTTGTAGTATGATTTCCATATGTTGTTCAAGTGAGATTTGAGAGGCATCCAGAAGCTTAAACTGGTAGAAATGCTGCCTAGTGCCAGAGGAGCTGTGCCTGCTAGAACATAAAATGTCTGTGGCTGGGATATAACATAAGTGTAGTGAAGATTAGTGTACCAGAGGAGAAAACTGAAAAGAAAAAGGAAAATACAGAAAAATCAAATAGCTCATGACTCAAAGTTTTGAAAGTCAGCATATGCAACAGCTTATCTGAATAATCACAGCTCTCATGCATTTTGGATTGGCCATGCAGAAAGCTATATGCAGGCTCCTGAAAAGAAGACATCAGAGAACGAAGACTGCAGTTCCTTTGAAATTTTCCTAATAATACAAAGGATCTTAAAAATTATAGCACAGAGGCATAATCACTTTTAAATGGTGTTTGTCAGAATTTTTTATGAGGTGTCCTAGGCCTTTAGCTCCTCATTAAAAGGCTTCAGCATGTTTGTATTTTGCTTAGTTATTTGCATAATGTAAAAATATTACCTAGCAATTAATGTATGTAGATTATATCGCAGTGACACTTCCTTGCAGTGAATTCTGTGTTTCCCTGCAGATGTGTTTGTTATTGTGCCCGTAATTAAGCAGTTTTTCTTACACACACCCTGGTATCTAGGTGTCTCTCTAGACAGTGTTTAGATCTCTGCTTACACAGCATGCTCCATACTGTGCAGCTGCAGTTTTCCGATTATCTCCGTGACTTGAAACACAAACCTGGAAGAATATAACCCAAAGTGACCAGGACAGTGTGTTATTCCTGAATAACACTGTGGGATACTCACTTTGCCACATCCTCAGCAGCGTTCCAACGGAGGTGCCACATGCCATGCAATATCATCGTACAGTACACATTTAAGGTTGGGGACTAAGCCTGATAGATGAACAGAACACAACCCCATCCTCAATCCATGCATCACCTGCAATGCCAGACCTACAGCAGTTATAAAATAGGGCTGGCCTGGAATGTGATCTGGTTTTGCCTGCTGATAAAGTAAATCAGATGATTAATCTGGTTAAATCACAGTTACAGGCTTAGAGGGTTACGAACGAAATTCATGCCACTGTAGCTGATCTCCCCCCTGCATTACCTGAGCATGACAGAGATCAAATGCCACATAGTTTCAGGTCTCCTCTGTGTCATATGTACATGCCTTCTCACAAAGCACTCAGATTGAGTAAACTCATCAAAGGACATCAATTATTCCTTCCCCAAATATGGGAAATTTCATCGTGGTACATTTTTGGATAATTTCACAATATTAAAGCTCAACTACTCAAAAAACTTTCATGGATATACACTCAATTGGCCCCTTTGATATATGAGGCAGGAATAAAAAAAAAAGGAGCTTTTACTCATTTGTGAAAAATTCAGCTTCAGTTCCTTGGTCAGATGTTTTTTTTGGAGCCCAGGGATCTCTCTCTGGATAAGGGAATTGAAATAATTCCTGTTTTTGGACAGTCAGTGCAGACTTTGGTGTGAAATCATTTGTAATGCATCCATGTTTTAGACTCTATTCTATGCGAGGAGTAATGCACCTAGAGGGTTTCAGATTTTGGGGGGGGCTTTTTGGTCAAATTGCCCTAAGTTTTTAAACTAAAAACCTCATAAAGCATCATATGAAATAAATTTTTAAAAATTTAAATTTTACATTTTAAAAATTATTAGTTGAACATAATGTATCATTTAAGATTTTCATATTCTGAGGAGGAATATTTTTAAATAGCTACAGTAACATTTACCAGGTTTTCAGACCTTTTTAAAAAAGAGACCACCCTATAAAAGTTGAGATATGATAGAAAGAGGTAGGTTAAAAATCAAGCACTTCAGATACTTTTGAAACTATAATCCTTCATAGCTTTTGATAAGTATGTTTCATTATTTAATTTTCATAACTTACCAGTTTTACATATTTACTATCTTCTCTCATCGATTCTTCTGATGCCATAGAATGACAAAAAATTTTCTAGAAAAAGTAGCAGTTTTGTTCTGAATAAACCAGTGCTGGTTTTAATTGGCATTAAAGCTCAGTTGGAGAAACACATGCCTCCATTACCCAGCTGTTCGTTCCAGTACGAGAAGTTTTACAGGCAGGAAATGCACTGTGCCAGACACGTACAGAGTGTTTCTGCACATGTATAGCTTTTGGCAAGACAGATTTTCCCAGATTTTCTGGGGCTTTTCCTTCTACAATGCTATCCAGAAAACTTAAACTGATTTCAGGGTGTATTCAGCTGAAGGATCTCAGCTTTCTGTGCTGATTGAGCATCTGCAGACCACCAGTTGTTCAAAAGTGCGTGACTTGTGCAGGACTACTGCAACATCATTTTTTCAGATCATCTGAAGATAAGCTGTCCATAAGTTGAGGCACACACAGGCACTCAAAGCATATGCAATCCACAATCACACTTAAGATATTTCTCCAGGCAAAAGAAAAACTCTATTGGGAAAATGGTGATGCTAAAACTTCCAGGCTGTCCCTGGGCTCTCTCCATTGTACTCACAAGCTGCCTCCCTTGAGAGCAGCATATTCACAACTGAACTACCAGAGTGAATTCAAACATCGATCTCATTTTCCAGCATGGCACCTATGAAACATGATTGCAGTGCAGAAAAAAAACCATTTACTGTTGCTGCATATCATTAGTCTATCACTGGTCCACTGAGGCACACAAACACTTTTGAATTCTTTGCCAAGACAACAAAATTGCAAAAAATATAACACTGCCAACAGCCTGCACGCTAGAAACAGGAAAAAGAGCAAAGCTTGAAATTCACAATGCATTCCCTGTATAAGAAATACTGCATTTAGAGAGACCAACAGCCCATGTCTTGGTGGCCAGCAGCTCTCTGTCAGGAGAGCTCCTGTCAGCTCCACTTCCTCCCTCTTGGCAGAAAATGACACTGCTCAGGGCCTCCTGCTTTTCTGGCAGGGAGGCAAAGCTTCAGATTCTTAATTCAGCCACTCTTAGAGGAAACATTATCCTTTCCAAGAAGCTGGGAACTTTTACTCATTTTGGATCTACTGCCAGCAAAGTAGCAACGTGATATGAAAACATGGCCTCTCCTAAAATCCTCTAATATTTTGCTTCCTATCTGCAAAGAGATTTCCAAGCCCTCGTGAGAGGGTATATGCTACCCTCCTTTAACTGGAGATGTAAGCATGAGGTTATAGGACAGGGCACAATAAAGCCATGCAGCACGATTTGTTGAGCTCATACTTACTACCAGAAAAGTAAAATTCAAAGTCAAAAGTTCTCCAATTACTGCCTCTGTATTTAGCCAAAAAATTGCCATGTATTTATGGCTAGTAACCACTCATGAATGAACACCAGCCAAGATAAAAAAAGGAAAGTTTGCCCAAAAGGATTATGAGGACCTCAGCCTCTAACAAAAGCTATGAATAGGATTAAAGGATTAGTTAAGCAAACAAACAGTGGTAGCAAAAGTGGTTGAACCAGCTTTTAAACAGCACCACAAGAAAAGGTGAGATAAACTGGCCAGAAATATCACAGGTCTAAGCCAAGGGCCAAAACCCACACTGCTTCTGTTTCCTGGAAGAGAGACCTGAGGAGGATGTCTGGGAAAGGATAACTACAAATGTTCCAGTCTTACTATTATGTACAAATAAAAGGCTTGAATGATCAGTTTGACTGCTTGTAATCTCTTGCTGCAGATATATATACAAAGCTAATAAATAGTTAAGTACCTCTTTCTCTTCTAGGGCGTATCAGGTCATGGGCACCACACTATAAAAGTATCGTGAACACCTCAACCTCATTACACGATCAAATGCATGGACTCTTCAAAAGAAATCATAGTGCACGCTTCTCTCCACAGTACAGCCAGGGAGGCACACACATTGCTGTGAAACAGTATTCCCCAGAGCATCTATGGAATGAGGAAAATGCAAAGGATCTTGGAATTAGGGCAGCTGGAACAGAACACCACAAAATAATTACGAGAATCTCTGACATATCATCAGAAAACAAATCTTCTTCTTCACAAAAATATATCAGTACAAAGGCCACAATGATTTTTAACATATGATTTGCTTCTTTCCCTATTTAATCACTGAGAAACACATCATAAATTCAGCAATTTTTCTGGTAGTCTTTTCTTTATGCATAAAAGCCAAATAACTGTGCCTGTAGTTCCACCTGTCTGGATAGTTACACAACAGAATGTGACTCTAAAATACAGTAATAAATAGAGCAAACCTAATATACAATAGTAAAACCAGCATTCTAGCAAAGCCAGACATAAAAAAAAATTAAATATCATAATTAATACCAATGTTAATTCTTCACACAAATTAATGCACTAAACTAGTAGCATGACTAGTTACCTAAGGTGTCTTTGTTGTGCCAGCTAACCATACAGTGCCCTTTGATCCTGTCAGTGGTCATTCAAAGCCCGTCAGAATATTTTCCATCTGGCTGATGATGATGGAATTAAATCATGCCCAACATGTTAAAACAGTCATTCTTTTGACTACAGCTTCTGGCAGCCCAAACTGTACCTTGCTCATCTTCTCCAGGGAAATCTTTGAATCACAGTCACCCTTTAGGTTCCTTTCCTGTTCCTCCTTCTCTTTCTGCCCCAGTTTAATGACAAGGATGCTTAAAGATTGAAACGTTGCAGGGCTTTTGCAGAAGTAAAATGTAGGCTCTTGAAAGTTAACAATGCATTCAGTCAGATTTCCTGACTCATTTCACAACAAAGATGGACAGCCACAAACGTTATGGAAATATCATCAAACAATAAAGCTACAAAACTCCTGTTCAGTTTTGCAGTTACCAAAGCTGAGAAGATTTAAGTAAGAGATGAAATATCCTTTGTTCCCACACATACTATCCACATCTTGCATAGTATCTCTAGTTGTTAAAACAGTGATGAAAGATCCCTGAAAGAAGTAAATCTTACTCTTTTTTTTTAAACAGATCTCATGCTGATTTAATTTTCATTTCCCCAGATACTAATAAAGGAGTTATTACAATGCAAATATATATAGTATATGCAGAGTATACCAGAGCAGGTCACTACCAGGAGATTTATACCACTGCCCATCTCTGTAATAATTTAAACCTTGTTGTCTAAACATGACAGGCATGTGAAATCTAAACTAGGCTGCACGAATGAGCTTCCTGCAACAAAAATCTATGAAAGCTAATTGCAAAACAAAGAGTATAATAGGAAAGCTTTTTTCTAGGTTGTGGTATGGATTTTCCTTAGTCAGTTGAATATCTCCGTAAGTCAAACAAAGCACACACAAAAAACATATGGCTCCAAAACCTATAGGCCAATGCGCAGCAAAAATGAAGCATTCTTATTCCACACTGATGACTGATAATTCAATTTTCCTTCACAATTATTTAAAGTTTCTAAAAGCTGTCAAGGACGTTTGACAGACTCTAAAGCCAAGTATGGGGAACTGTAGCCAGATCTGACTCGAAGAGACTTACTGTCCTGATGTCTGCATACAAGCACTTCCTGCAAGGAAGAAAGATGGGAACGAATGAACATCAGGAAAGCAAGTGGCTTTAATTCCATCTCTCTTTACTCTGCCTACAAGATCCCTTATTTCTTCTCTTTATTATTTCCTCCTTATCACTTTTGTGCCAAAAAGGCTAAAAGTGGTAATATTGGTGTCTTGGGGTGACTTTACGATGTTGCATCGCATAGCACTCAGAAATGAATTCTGTGCCTTTCTGTGCCTTTAAAACTGGGTGTGAGAGAAGAAAAAAAGCCAAGTGAATTTATTCATTTCTGGGCCATATGGGATACAAAGTCACCCCAAGACAATTGGTTAGTTCGAACAGATTAAATAGATCATCCAAAAGTTTTAAGAAATAAAACCAAAGTAAATCTAATACATATACAACTCCAGAAACACTTTGAATTAAACTTATTTCTTGAACCTAATTCTTCCCATTTTTCAATGTTTTTCAATCTCTCTGCCCTTTAGATTCTCAAAGGACAATTAACATCCTTGCAGAGATTTTGTTTAACCTTAGAGGCAGAAAACGTTTGACTCTATCATCAGAAATCAGAGACTACACTCTTCCAAGGAAACATTCCAAGGAAGTTTTAAGTTTTCAAGATTTTCTCCAAGAGTCATGTATACATCTCCAAAATTCATGTATACAGAAAGCGTTCTATTGAACTTAGCAGTAAAAGGTTTAAAGGACAAGCTGGACAATGGATTCAGTTTGTTCTTTATCTATAGTGATGTAAATAAAGAAAACTCCCAAATTTTACTAACTCTCAGGTTTCATTCATGTATAACTAATAAGAGTGCTCAATCAGCAAAGCGTCTAGGAAAATTGAACCATGTTCTATCAATCTATTTGAAGAATCTTCTCTTCAGCCTGCTCTATTCCATAAGAAAGTTCAGGGAAGCCTCTGTACCCATCAATTTCCTATATGTGTTCTTAAAGACTAAAACTAGAGAAAAGGTGCTTTACAGCCACAGGCTACTGATGCTTTAAGGCTTTATTTTCCTCATTCTTTGGGATTCAAGCTGCTGATAGCTACAATGCATTTGACCTGAACTAACTTTCTCTAAGCCCATTTAGCTGACACTGCAACTATTTTATCAGTGAAATCAAAACTTCTGCTATACTGACACAGCAAACATCACCTCAGCTCCATCTCTACTCCACTAATACCTGATGCACAGCATAAAAGTCATAATATGCTTCTTACTGAAAAATCATGAGAAAACAGTCACATTTTCTTTTTTTTAAGGACCACATAAAAGAACAAGAACATATATTTTGTCTAGCTAAACTATTCCAATGAGAATAATAGAGCATAAGAAAATTATTTGTTTCCTAGTGCAAATCAGGAATTAGTAGCCACCTCAAGGATAAAGAAATCTTTAATCTGCATCTGTATGTAAAAGCTTTGCTTCTCCAAGGCTGTGATATTAAGTTTATAATTTTTAATGTATTTCAATAGTCATTTGAGATGAGGTGAGATTTTGGAAGTTTCACTACTAGTTGACCATGGGACATGACAGTATCGCCATCAAAACATGTGTAAAAACATTTCAAGAAATGGTGATTTGCCTTGCTTGTGATTTTGGATGCACCAGACAGGAAGACAACAAAAACATAAAACGAGAGTGGAGAATATCCTTAATAATTTTCAAATTTTTCTGGCTTTGATAAGGCTATATTTTTATGTTTTAAGGGAAAGGTTCTTAAACACTTGGCACATAAAATCCTGGCCAGATTTTTGTTACAGCTCAGCATTCAATTGTTCCTACTTACAGAACTTACAAACACATTTTCAGGGTTTGAAATAGCTCACATATTTGCTCATCAGTGAAAGCTCTCCAAATTTCTGATCCTAAAAATTACCAAAATTCTGAATGAAAAATTTATTTGTGCTGTTTGAAAAACAATGGGGGAGGAAAGTTGCAAGTTAGACTCATTTTTTGTTCCCTGGTTATTTACTGAAATTTAATTTTAGTCAGAAATTTCAAACCAGATCTCATTATTTTTAGTGGGGAAAAATGAAACACTATTCTACTGAGTTTCAAGTGTATTCATTGGAGATACATTCTAATAGGACTGCTGATTCTAAATTATCTTCCCATTCATTCTACTTTATACTGAAAGCATATCTAACTTTAAGAATGAAATATGTTGCTGCAATGTATTTGAAATTTGTGGACGTTTAACATTTCTCCCTGGGGAGGGCAACTTGGGGGTTGAGAAGCTGAACACGACCCAGCAATGTGAGCTTGTAGCCTGGAAAGCCAAAGCACCCTGGGCTGCATCCAAAGCAGTGTGGGCAGCAGGTCAGGGAGGAGATTCTGCCCCTCTACTGCTCTGGTGAGACCCAGCCTGCAGTGCTGTGTCCAGCCCTGGGGTCCCCAGTGTAGAGAATAACATGGACCTGTTGGACCATGTCCAGAGGAGATTCTCAGAGGGCTGGAGCACCTCTTCTACAAAAACAGACTGAGAGAGCTGGAGCTGTTCAGCCTGGAGAAGAGAAGGCTCTGGAGAGACCTTAGAGCATCTTCCAATACGTGAAGGGTGCCGACAACAGGGACTTTTTACAAGGATGTGTATTGATAGAACAAGGGGGGGATGGCTTTAAACCGAAAAAGGGCAGATTTATAGTAGATATTAGGAGGAAATTCCTTACAGTGAGGGTGTTGAGACACTGGCACAGGTTGCCCAGAGAAGCTGTGGATGCCCCATCCCTGGCAGTGTTCAAGGCCGGGTTGGATGTAGATCTAAACAATCTGGGATAGTGGAAGGGGTCCCTGCCCATGGAAGGGTGACCATAAACATGTGATAAATGTATGGCATAATAGACAATAAAGTATTACACAAGGTAGAGAAACACTCAAAATATTCAATTTCAAAGAACTTCATGAAAAAAAATTAAGTAACATTGTCTGGAATACTGAAGAGGTGAGAAAAAGAACCCGTTATGGTCACTTATATTTACAGGCAGTGTTCTTAAATGCACAGACTATGATCCCAAACCAAAAATATTAATTTCATTGCATTACTGTATGAATTAACTTAGCCTCTCTCTTTTTTGATCAGCTTAATGCATGAATCTCATCAGTCCAAAAAACCCCAATTAGCCATGGTTACGTGGTTAATAAATATAAAAATCATTCTATGACATATGGTGGGATTTTATGGATTCCATCACCTGTAAAGTAAGGCCTTAGATCCTGGAAGTAGCTACATCAACTATTAAACTTGCAGGTGCTCCAACTGAAGTTGAAAAGAGTTCATTCCTTCCTCTGCTAAAGCCAATGCCAGATTTTTAAATATTCTGCAATGAAAATAAGATCTGAAAGTGAATAAAAGGCTTTTGTTTGTTTGTTTTCAAATCAAAGATAATAAACATTTCTGTGTAGCAAGAAAAGTGAAGTGCCTCTGACAGAAAATTTTGAAACAGTAGAGAAAATTATTCCATCTGCCAAATGGGTTGGCTGGAAACATTATTGAAGTCTTTTACAGTGCACGCCTTTTTCAATGTTCATCTATGCCTACCAAACTTTAATTGTATGGTATTTTCCTCTGAAAAAATTAATCATTGAGGAATTTAAAAAGCATTTGCTAGCAAAGAGGAAAAAGTGCTAGACTCTACATATTGCTTTGTTTGTGCACTAATCGTCACCTTTGTTTCAATACTTGACTTCTATAGCACAAGTTTTCAGGTGTGAAAAAAGAATTTCAAAATCTTTGGTTTAAGTCTGTAATTGGATCTAGACAATGTTGGATGCATTTTCCTCTTCTCTTGGGTACCCTGCCATAACTTCTGACTCCACATACTAAAGTTCATCTTTACTACGGATCACCTTCCTTCACCTGGTGAGAGGCCTCAACAGAGCCCCTCCCCTGATAACCTTCCCTATGTTTCAGATCCTCACCAAACCCCTCAGGGTACTGTGCATGTAAATGGATACCACAAAATATAGCCTGACTGCCTGAGGGAAATTTCTATTTGCCACCCAAACCCTTAGTATTCCAATAAAATTTACAAAACAAGATGCAGGTATAACTAAAAGCCATACACATGCTTCTGCAATACTTTTTTTGCACACAGGGGAATTTCACCTGCCTTTCCTGGTTTTTCCTTACCTCATCCTTGATCTTAGCTATAGCCTATCTAGCCTACTTATATCTCAGCTTGTACCCAACCACCTTATTCAAAAGCTGCTGCTAAAATTATCCCTTTTATGCTGCTAAGACCCTGCCAGACATTCATATTCAAATCAAACCCTTCACCCTCTGCTTCAAGTTCACAGCTCTTCTCTTAAATACAAGGCCCAGAAAAACACAACACATACTTACAGCTTGGCTTTCAATTTGCTCTGATTGTTTTAAAACTTCCCTTTTCCCCATTATGCTCTTCAGACTTTCATGCCTGTTTTATTTTCTGTACTGTCCCTTAAGTTTAATGTTCCATCTTGCTGACTGGATATAAACTCATGAGTTCACAAATTTATGTTCTTCCGTAAAACACATGTGCTTGAAGTGTGGGAAGAAGGGGAGTTTAACCATCACTTCTGTGAGCCTGCAACAAAATCTAGAAAATCAATCACAATTGTATTGCCACAGAGTTCATCACACTTCTGAACATTTTAACTTGAAAAGAGACACTTTTAACAACCGCTTAGATACTCAAATTTTAGGTCATCTTACTTAAAACAAAAAAATTGAGAAAATCCAAGCAACTTCAATCCAAGATGGTGCCAAAGTATAATTTTTCTAAAACAATGCAAATCTTCTGCAAAACTGTTTTGTTGTAAGAACAAAACAGATATATACTTTGTTTTCTTTCAGACTGTGTTCTCATTTTGTTTTCACTTCTGACTCAAAAAGCTCCTGATTCTGGCAAGCCAAAAAGAGAGCTGACAAAAAGTAAAATAATAATGCCCATCTTAAGCCTAATTTTATAGTCCTCTGATTTCTTCTTCTATATCACTGAATTCAATTAGCTTACATTTCTTTTCATTGAACCTATTTAATCTCTCAGTACTCATCTGTGACTGGCACAAGGCACTGTTGCCATTACCTGCAACCGTCGCCTGCTCGCCCACGCTTTTTATCACCAAGGGAGCTCATCCTCTCCATTTCCTACCCATCAACAGCCCAGACACAAAGGCAGAGATGGAAAAAAGAAGATCAATTAAAAAATCAGTTTTATTAAACTCCCCAGCTGGTAATGTGTGTTCTGAGACACAGACTTGTGTGTCACTGAGGCTCTCTCCGCAGCAGCTTCCCAGGGTTATCAAAACAGAGCTGAGCATCCAGAGATGCTGCCCATCATCGTTTTCATGCTGAAAGCTGGGGAGATATCTGTTCCTTGACTATGCTTCACTTTAATTATCAGGTCGCAATTAACACCCTGCCACTCTTTTCTGTTTGCTCTGCTTTGCTCCATTTCCTGCAAACTGATTAAAAAAAAAAA
>VZTE01006207.1:612467-683532 GCA_013397775.1 Eulacestoma nigropectus
AAAAAAAAAAAAAAAAAAAAAAAAAAGGGGAGAGAGACAGAGAATAAGGCTTCCAGAACCTTAGTTTATGCAATAACATAATTTTATATCTGAAAGAACATTTTCATCTTTTAATTCTTTTTCTAATTAGTTTCTGTGCCCTGCATTCAGCATTTCCCACAATTTGCCTATCAATGACATGAAAAGATTCTCTTTTTCATGTTGCTAGCAGAGAGTCAGAGAGTTAAATCCAATCTGAAACTATTCTAAACCTTCAACTCATTTACCCCAGCCTTACTTCTCCCTCTTGCTCCCTGATTCAGGATTTCTGTGTTGCACTGTTGTTATTGAATGCCTAGGGTGAATAGTTAGCTCCAGATACTGAAAGAAGTTTAACACTTAAGTAAAATTATGATATGTTATTAGGTATTTACTGATGAAAAAGAGAAAATCTTTAAAGATGTTATGTTGAAATCTTGAAAGTATTAACAAATGTTTTATCTAAGGATCAAATATCTTTTGAAGAATGATAGGTAAAGCACAGCAGCTCTGCTGGGTTCAGCTTGCACAATTTCTCCTTACTCAATGTGTCTTCTCTTTTTTTCCCTGTGTAGAATGAAGGCTCACAAACTCTCAAAACCACAGGCATTGCGGCAATTTAATTCACTACGTTTCTACAGTAGGATTCAGTTTTCAGAAGTCTACAAATCCCTGGGAATTTTTCCATAATTCTTAGCTTTATAGATCATAGGTAAGATGCAACAGAGTTTGGAGAAGGCTGTTTCACAGCAAAAAAGGCCATATAAAAAATTACAAAAGAAACCCAGAGATGTAACTGTGTGTGTGTGTACAGCAAATTAAATAAACAAATATTCTCTATATACGAGAAAATGCTTATTTAATATTCTGCCCATATAGAAAAAGAGCACAGACCTCATAAACTGGCACAATACACCTCCTGACTCCCAGTATAGCAAGTCCTATTTCCCAACAAGGAAATGTTTCAGCAGATGAAAAAGCCTGTCTGCTTCTGAACTCCCAGAAACTCCCTGCACAGGTGAGAGGCGCTGTCAGGGCACCAGTGACAGGAACCAGGCTGCAGCAATATTCCATGAACAGGTGCCTTTCCAGCTCGAGTCCTGAGGCACAAAGAAGCAAGAGTGGCCCCAATCTCCACAAGTGGCTGTACTGTAAATCAGAAAACACCTTCGTTATTTGACCATTGAACTTTCCCTTCTTCAGAACAACACTAAAGGAAGTCATCTCTTATCCTGCAATATTCAAGGTACATATTAAACAGGGAAAAAAGCAAGAGTTGTCGTGCAGTGGTTGATCTACAGAGCCAATTCTGTCACGTTACATGAAATGTACTGATGCGTAATTTAATTTTTGTAGAAGCCCTTCTTCAGTAGTTTATGACCTTTCCATGGTGCATAGCTAAGTTAAAATTCACTTACTATTCACTTCATTATCAGTAAGGCTTAAGAACAAAATGGTTTTTTTTGTTTCTCCTTAATTGAACTTTGAGTAGCACCAGCTTCCTCCTCTTTGGAATAGAAAATTTTACACTGGGTAGGAAGGTAATAGACCCTCCCTTCTTGTTTGAATCCCCCCTTGCCATCTACATAAATGCATATCCAACTGCAGTCACACTACAAGCTTCCAAAAGAAATTCCATTTGCAGAGCACTCCAGCCAAAGCAAGGTTCCTCCTGTCCTTCCTTCTCTCCGTGCAGGAATGGCCACCTGTGGCAGTATCCTGTGCTCCTCCAGCCATGTTACCATTTCACCGCAAGCTAATAGGAGCAAGAGGAAGCTAACTGCCTGGAATAAGAGGATAAAGGTAATGGAGCAGAAGCAGGATAGGAAATATGAGACATTTTAATGCTGTTGTAA
This sequence comes from Eulacestoma nigropectus, assembly GCA_013397775.1. Classification (NCBI taxonomy): domain Eukaryota; kingdom Metazoa; phylum Chordata; class Aves; order Passeriformes; genus Eulacestoma; species Eulacestoma nigropectus. Next base: position 614,342 of record VZTE01006207.1, read on the forward strand.
CTGCCTGCTTCTAGCAATTTTTGGCCCCATGATTGTCTCATCTAAGATTCAGACTCTTCTAAGTTAACTGAGCTGCACAACCCTGCACAGGGTGTCCGTGTTCCCTTCCCTCTGGGGAGCACTGTTCTCTTTCTGAGAAAGATAACCTTTTGTCAGTGTGACAGAAACTTGGGGACTCAGCTGCGTTTTAGCCAAAACCTCAGGTGAGATTAGGCTGAGTTTGAACCTCAAAGCAAGGGTAAATCTGAATTTGTATCCTCAGCTTATGGTGAAGCTCAACGTGGGCATCCAAAAATCAATGCTCTAAAGCTAAAAGCTTAGTATGCTGGAGTCCCCTAACCTGCTTGCTTGTGATTTTTTTCACTTCTTTTCTTTGACTCTGAGCAGTACTTTTCAATCAGTAACCCACTGGTGTCACAGAAGTCTGTATATTCTCACAAACAGCCCGGAGGACACTCATTAACCTGAGGAATTCATTTTAGATCTTGTCCATTATGCAAATGAGAGGTACAATTTGTTCTCGTTTTCTGTGCAGCATTATTGATTTCGTAACTCCAGGTTAGTCTCAACAACATACTTTTTAATCAGAAAAAAAAAAAAAAAGTTTCAGAGTTCAAATAAAAAGGAAAACGGGACCGCAGCTTTTAATAAATATAAAAAAGTAGGTGCAACTGCAGCTAAAGGTGTGACATGAAAATTATATTGACCATACAATATCTATTTGATGCCAATCACTGAAGTAAATTACCTGGAATGGATGACAAAGTATTTATCATCCTAGGATTGATTATATAAGCAAAATACACTTATTTCGATATACTAAAAATGGATTGTTCCCTGGGGATTTGATTCAATGATAGACTTTTAAATACCTCAAACTGCATCCTTTCTAAAATCTGCAGCAACTGATCCTTCCCAACAGAGTAGTTCTCAGCAGCCTGTTCATAGATCTCAGAGGCAGGTGTGGCTCCGGTGCCACAGGGGAGAGGGATTGAGGTCTCCAGCCACCCCTACCATGACAATCCTTTGGGCCATCTCCAGGTCCTGCACACACCCTGGTACCCACCACACTATTTCTCAGTTCTTGTCCCATTTCCTCTAGATAACATGACCAACATGCTGAGCGACTTGCTAAAAAACACATATATAAAATCAGTTTTCCTTGCAGCTCGTGAAAAAGCTCACAGCAAGCCAAGAGCAAAGATAAATCATTTAAATTGAGACACCGATCGATGCAGTGATCGTAAACCTGTGGCACAGATGCCGGCATTTGAACATGGTTCTTCTTCAGGGGCACACATGCACGAGTTGGGACTTCTCTTCTGCTGCTGCCCAAATAACATAGTCAGGTAGAGACAGGAGGGAGACCAGAAAATATGGACAGGTGGAAGAAGGAAAAACCCTTGAACATAAAAAGAGTTAGGGAGCAGCATCAATGAGAGGACAGGGTTGAATACTTGCAAGAAGCGAGTTTTTCCTCCTCTGAACACAAAAAGCACATTCAAGCTTCCCCTTGAATTTTGTGTCCTCACAGAAATGCAGTTCACAGAAGTGTCCTTTGTATGAGTGATTACACAGCTTTTACTCTACATTCCCATCAGGGTTTTACACTAGCTATTAAGCACAGAGTGTTCAGGATCACAATTACTGTGAAGTTTCCTTAGGGACTAGATAGAAAAATAAGAAAATAAGTTGAGACCACCAGCCAAAACAGACAAAGGTCACCCACAAACAAGAGCCTTGAAGGATTTTGTATATTTTTTCTAAGAGGTGTGACCCCTTCCAAAAAATACCATTTCTTTTTTCCCCTCCAATGAAGAGTGGATTTTGATTTTTTTCATGGAGTATTTAGGAATCTTGATGCAGCTATTAGAGATTTACTTTCAGAAGTTTAAACAGGAAAATTCAAAAGCCTATTGGGGAACTATACGAAATAAGAAATAATCTGTACTGATATAAGATCTAATATCCTCCTGAGTGCAGGTTACAGTCACATTTCAAGGCTGCTTTACCCCCTATCAGCTTTCCTGCTTTGCCTGATAGAGAAGGCACTAGAACGGATAAATATGGGAATGCTGCACCTTTGTGGTAATGCACCTGTGGTTTAAATAAAATTTTCACAATAAGGTAAGTAATGGAAAAGACCTGAGGCATCGTGAAATACCCATCTTTGGAGATATACAGAATCTGACTAGAAAATGAATCAGGTGACCTCAAGAGACCCTTCCACCGTAAATTATTCTGTGGTTCTATGAACTTTGAGTTTTTGCAATCTAATAAAACAGTCGATTGAAGGGTTCGTATTTGACTGTGGCTTTGAACAATTACACTTTAAACCAAGCAAACCTGAATGCGACCAACCACAGTGAACCAGGAGCACCTCTGGGACAGCTCAAGGCAGAAGCCCCTTCACTTGCCAGCAAAAGAGCTCCCACCACCAAGAGGAGCTGTGCCCAGGCACCAAAAGCTGCCACCTGCTCTCCTCCTACCTGTTTCAAGTTGAAACATCTCTTTAAGCATAAGTTTTCACCCAAAGAATATAAAAATATCATATTTCCTTTCAATGCAGCTTTCAAAATGCATAAATTGCTTTTTAACTCATTGGGGCTCTGAAAGGTTTTTCAAAGCATTTTCTACGTAATGTCAGTGGGAGTTCACTCAACCTATCAGTTTAACAGCTCCTTTTAGGGGGGTTCATATGTTAGGTGGTTGCTGGATCAGTTGGATAATGAGCGTGGCAGCCCAGAAGGATGATGGGCAAAACGCTGCTACACACCCATCTGCTCTCCGTGTGTGCCTCCATCCACACCTGGCAGAGATCCGCGTGTACCACCCGGGCTGATCTCCAGCACCCATCCCAGAAAGCGCCATCCAGAGAGGAGGAAAAGGGCCAAGCGCGTGGAGCCGTTTCCTTTGGCAGCATGCCCAGAAATGTTTTCCTGACGTTTCATGCACTAAGATGCTGGCAGGTTTACAAATGGCAGCTACGGAAGGACTCACCATTGCGACACAGCGCAAAAGCAAAGAGCTGGACTAAGAGTCTCCTGAGCACCCTCTGATTGCTTTGGCTACCAGAGTTAGCTCCATGGACCACAAGTTCTAAGAACGCAAATTTCAGCTTCTCAAAATGTGTGTGTCAAACTTCAAACAAATAAATCAAAAAACAAATCCCTTGAAACCAAGGCTTTCCTATAATGATGAACGGGATGAAGGCAGTCTTTGCTGAAGAAGACTGCCTAGCTGTTGAGCACTTTGGTTATCAACGATGTCAGAAATATTGCTTACCTATGCTGAAGGTACACTGTTCTCTAACACGCAAATCTCCTACCACAAGATTCTTACTGGGGAACAATCTGCTCATGTTTAAAAAAGGGAGCTGAAAGTTCAAAAATAGTTATAAGGTACGTCAAACAGAGCCAATGCATTAACCAGCCATTTGCCTTACTCTCCTGAGGGCTGTGAGATATTCAGTTTTACCACAGGAAAAACGGAGACTAGTAATATGAATTTTTCATCTGCCTGTGCTTTCTGCCTGGGATTTAATCCTCCATATAGATACACAATATTATTCCCAACCAATCTATCTGTTTTGCATCACAAAATGAACCATTCCCCGTTTGAAGGGGCTGTCAGTTATCCGTGTTTTGTTAAGCATAAAGCAATACTTGCTATTTCAAATCCCACACTGCTGACAGTCACTTCTTAGGAATTTGAATAAAGTCACTTGAATTATTTAGAATAGTGAATAGAATGCATTATTCCATTGTTCCATTTCTACAATTAAATCAAGATAATAAATGAGCTTTCAGTTAAGTACATGCCAATGTTAGACCCTGATTGAGATTGAGGTAGATTCAACCTTTGCTTCTTTAAGGAATAAATTATGATATTCCAAAAAAACAGAGGTGAAAAACAGGGTATTCTGATAATCATTTTAGGTACAAGAGCCGAGACACTCCAAGCAGATGGGACATGTACAAGCAAAATGTAAAACCTAGTTAAGACAGAGTTTTATTGGTATAGACCTGCTGGAGAACACATCTCTTGGATAAAACTGACTGTGGACACTAATAACCACTGCTTACATAGCCCAGAACTAATGTTTTTCCAGAAAGCAATTCAGTTGGTTGATAGATATACTGGGTTTTTTAATAAGGTGTTTACCTTTTTCATTTAGAATTTAGGAGACACAAGTTATTCCTGTATTCTCCTTCAGCATATTTTCTTGTTAAATTTTTCATTTCCCCAAAAGCATGGCCAACTCACAGCACTATGGCCACTCTACGTGTGCTCCTAGTAATCATTTATGAGGTTTTTTTCCTCAGGCCTTCAAATTTTATTCTTTAGAAACAAAATATATTGCATTTTTTCAGAGAAAAAAATTTCCTAGAGATGTCTGCCCCATCATAAACACATGATCGAGCTAGTAATTCAATATAAAGAGATTAAACAAAGTGGAATAATGTCTAGAGATGTACGGTAACAAAGGCTTAAGAGAAAACAACATGGTTCCAGAAAACAAAGCTTAAAGCAGTTCTGAAATTCATCATAAATCAAGATTATGTTTAAAAGGAATGATACTGGGAACAAGAAAGCTGCCTACAACTTGTAGTTTATGAAACTGTCAATATTTGAGTCACATTTATCTCTAAAGATTTTTTTTTTTTGTAAAAGCAAGAAACTGTTTTGTTTTATGTTATCATCAAAGATGAAGAAAGTTTGTAACATAACTGTCTCAAAAGCTAGAATATAGATTTCAAAACCAAATATGGCACCTGAAGTCAAATTTAATGTGGAACTTCTCACTAATGGTTTTGACATAGATCAGTGTAATCCTTTGAATATCTGGAGTTTGCTGAAGCCACTTCTACTAAGTAATTTAACTTACTATTGTCCCCAAGCTATCGTGGAGGTTGCTACAGCAAAGATCTACAGAAACACCAAACTATCCAAAAGTTGTCCGATTTTATCTTGAAAACACCCATTGGACCATCATCTTAAAACACATTTTGAAAGTGCCTCTAAAAGAACAAACTGTATTCAGTCATGTCAGTAACTATGCTCAGTAACAAAGAGTACCAGGGTAGCAGTGAGTTTCCTCAGAGCATAATAACAGTCCTGGAGTGAAATAAAATTCCAGGACAAGAGAGGAAGCAAGCCAGCTCTCTTCTCCAAGCCACCTTTCCTAACACACCCATAAATAACAAACTGTCACAAACATAAGCATCATCTTGTCACAGAAAAGCAATGCAATGTTGATAGAATTTTCCCACAGAGAAAACACAACAGAACAAACTATGTGTAACAGGTTAGTCACATTACTAAATGTTCTTGGGGGGAACACTCTAAGCCACTGGTAGAACTAGAAGGAACAGTCCAAGTTCAACATTTATCTACTAAAATAGAGTCTCTTATGATTTTTATAGCATAACTTTACTGAATGCAGAAAAAAAAAATGGTTTTAGAAAAAAAAAAATTAGTAAAGAGTATCTATAGAGAATGTAAGTAAATATAGCACAATAACAACCAAGAGAAGTAGATCTTTACCACCAGGGAGTTGAGGAAGAAGCAGAGTGGCAATGAATACCAAATTTCCCTAAATTACCTCAGTTACAGAGTTAAAAATAAACTCTGCCAGTCCAGAAGACTGCAGTGTGTCCTGTGTTATTAGTTTTTGTACACAAGTGTGACAGTTTGGAGACTATGCCAATGTCAACTCCTCAATTCCACAATTTCATATGACTTGGAAAATAATCTTTACTATGGACTAAAGCATTCATTCTCCAATAGCAGCTTGACATTTAGGGAGAGACCATGTCTGGAAAACCCTGACAGAGAGATCCGTGCCCACAGCTACTGAATGTCTTAACCCCAGGAAAAGAATGGATTTACTACCAGAAAAGCCATTAGTTTTTCAGTGAGTTTCTTCATAGAAACTGGTTGGAGTAGGAGTCTGGAACTCCTGTTGCACCTGCAGCAACATAAAAACTAGAATTTCTCTTCCTGCCATTCCAAACCAAATGTCAAGACTCAGTTTTAAAGATAATTCCTTCTGAGCCAAAGAATTTGTTTTGCCTCTAAAAGCAAAAGCCCAGCAAGAAGAGATGTGGAGAGACCAGACCCAAAAAATAGCTTTTGGGCGACCTGCAGCTCTCTTGAGAGGGCAGAGAGCAAAGCCAGTGCTCAGCACAAGACAGGGCATCACAACCAAGCAGGCAGGTGCGGCCTCTGAGGGATCTATCCCAGCTGCAAGGAAACCCAGAGTGCCAGCAGCCATGTGCCAAAGCCAAGGAAGGGACAGCCACATGAAAAGCTGGTCTGACCATGCACAGCACTCCTGAGAGGACCAGACTGGAAATGGTGACTGGGAGCACGCGTTGCAATCGCTGTCCAGACAGCAGCACAGCTGCTCTTTTAAAAGACATTCTTACAGTTATATTTTGGAAGAAGTACCTCATGAGGCACTTGCAGAGGAAGAAGTTCTCTGAAACTCATTTTGACTTGAGCTTTCAACATCTCTCTACGAGTATCTAGCTTCAAGCAAGATGAATATCCCCCTTAATTTTCTCCATTCTCCTCAATGCAAACCAGGTTCCACTTAGTGTCGCCTAAGGAGATGGGGGTTGCAAAAACAATTTGGTTTTGTTGTGTTGGGTAGCCAAAGCAGGAGGCACTGTTTAGTATTTTAGCATGACCTTGCTTTCTTCTTTTCAGAGGGGGTTAAAAATGATGTGCTTACGCTCTCATGCTCTTGGTGCACTTCAAACTCCCATTCAAAAAGGTATGCAAATCAAGTTTCAGTGTCTGGAGTGGCCAGTCCAAGTGTTCTATTCTACCAATTTCAAAAGTCGATGCTCTGTGCTTTACCACATATTAAGTAAATCTTTCTATATATCCCTTATAAAAATTTAAGCTCATGCTCTTGAAAATACAAGTGCTAAGAAAAGAGGGGACATCCACAGGATAAGAAATTATTAGAGCTATAAGAGTTCAGACAATCCTTATTCTCTCTTGGCTTTTTCAATTATGCCAGGTTTGGGAGGAAGGGATTCAACCATTCCTCCAGCAGTCCATTCTGCATATAAGGCAGACACAGCAAGTCATCAATAACAAGAGGAAGAGATTTTATATCTACAACACATACACTGATAGACTTAGAAAAAAACAATTTTTTGCTTAATATTTAACCTCCTATGCAACCATGCATTGCTTACAAAAAAATGTCCCAACCTTATTATCAGTGCTGTACAAACATGAAAAGGCTGATCAAGACCATTGCATAGTCTTGGCTTGGATGTTTATTGTGAAAATTACAGCAGTAATTATAAAAAATGCGTATCTAATAACCATGTTTTCCCCTTACCCTAATTTACGAAGTGCAGTTTCCCAGGCAACAGACTAGTCCAGGAAGTCTGCAGACCTCTGAAATTTCTTCATTCAAAATATGAACTATTGTTAACTGAATTTATGTCAGCTTACACAGGTTTGCTTTTCTTAGCCACCTGGTGTGCACTGCTCACAAGTAATCTCTGTATGTGCTGCAATGGACACTTTATATGTTCAAACCCAGTATAACAACTTGATTTTCCAATGCAGTAGAAGACTTCTTCTGGTTGGTATAAAAATGGGTGCACACAGGTTTGTGATCCCACCATCACTCCCTCTGTCCCCACTGCTTTCCTAAGCACAAATAGAAAAGAAGAACTTTCACAAACCTCACATTTTACATCAGCTTTTGTACCAAATTAAGTAATATCTTCTGTCCCATAATGTCAAAACCAACCTACAACACTAGCTAAAAAAAAAAAACAGTCAACAAAATGGGTATTTCTGCGTAGTCTTGGCTATCCCTAAACATCACAAATATGCTGAAGAAGCAATTTAGTTACTCTAAAAGTACCACATTTAATTAAGAACATGAAATGTCCAAAAGGCAAACATACCAATTCTGTTAATTGTGCCATCATTCCTGTAAAACATACCTGAGGAGAAAGCAGTCTGTGACCAGTAAACATATGCACAAATGTGTCCCTACCTCCATGTTGTCCTTTGTGGAGAGTCTGAGATGATAAACCAGGTTTAGAGTGAGAAGTTTCACTGCCGTACGCCTGTTTCTCAGCTGAGCTAAATGTGCATCATAAAGTAAGAAGCTATGTAAGAGCCAGTTATGTCTTCCTATTTTGGGATTTTTTTATTTTAAACTCACTCAGAACTTAGGCAAACTATGTCACTTACAGCCCAATTCATGTCATAATCTGTTTTTTCTTACATTGGTCATGCATCTTCTTCGCAGTCTTGCCAACAAGGCAGTGCAAGAATCAGCATGTCAGGGACTCCTCACAGCAGTGAAATTCCCATTTGGCTCCGTAGGCTGCTGTCTGTCTCCATGCACTACACAGATGGAAGACAAGTTCACAAATTGAAGACAACTCACCAAGATCTAAGCGTTCAACCAAACACTAAACATGGATTTCTCTTACAGATCACTCACTCATGCAGCCACTGACATCTCTATGGAAAACCATCATATAAGTTGCCTATTTAAAAATAGTGATTTACAACAAAACAGAAATCCAGGAAAAGACAATAGGAAAGAGGTGGGTTTTTTTCCTGATTTGTTCTGTTTGCTATCATAAAAATAAGGGGATTTGTTTTAACTGTTATTTTTTTTCTCCAGATTATTGTAAATATAAGATAAAGTCTGATACCTGGGTCCATATCTGCATTCACTGTCACCATTCCAGTTTTAAAACCTTTAAATCTGGCCTGAAAACATATTAGGATTCCTGGACCTAAAATAACCTGTGGAAAAACTTTGTGCATCTCAAGACAGGACTGTATGATTTCACTGGGTGTAAGCTAGAGCATTACTAATTTTTTTTTTTCCTTAACATCTCTGACCAATGTCCAGTTCATGCTCTTGTTCTTTCTAGCTATACAAGAATAACAGACTGAAAATGTTCCCATCTTACTAGCTTCCTCTCAAAGTCAATAACTTGATGTCTATACTGCAGGAGCCTTGTTCAGAAAGCAGGTATGATAGGGACACAGCCACTTTTTAGAAGTTGCTGCTCAACCTGAGAAGCCACTATGAGAGAGATTTTTAAGCAAGGTAACTTGTATAACTTTTTATGTATAGAAAGAAACCAGCATTAAAGGCAATAAAGTATTTCATTCACTCTTCTTGTACTAAGCAACGGATTTTCCCCATTACAATAGACATCTAAAAGTAATAGTTGCCAAAGGGTTAAAGGTACAAGAGCAATTAACTGTTCAAATCAGAAGTGTTAGCACACCAAAACGGAAGGAGTGCAGACTTCTGCTGTGCATCCTTTGTTTCTACCACTACAGATTTCCAGCTTTCCCACTTCCTCTTTTTTCTCACTTTCAGATTTTCACTGCTGGGAATTATAGGAAGAAAATATGTTTTCCAACAGACATTTCAATTTTAGGAACATCTATTTGGTATTTTAAACTCAAATTATGATGTGAATTCAACTTTATTGTCAAGAGGCATTTCACAAAAGAGAAAAAACACAAAAGGATTTGTGGATGAGCTCTTAATTCTGATAACAACTTCTTTTGGACTGCCAGGTAGCCCAGGAGTATAAAGCAATGTTGAAGTGAAAGGGAAGGTAATTCTACCTACAAGAGTGTAATTGCATATAACATATAATAACTCTCTACAAGAGTAGGAACTGCTGACAAATCTTAACCTTGGAGAAAATGGCAGAAAAGATATGCAAAAGCAATGCTTTTGGGAACTAATACAGGAATGGCAAGAGGCAATCGTGGAAGGCCACTGAGGTTAAAGAGCTAATTACAAAAAAATGCAAATCAAAAAACAGTTTATGCAGTCAGAAGATCTCAGCACAGCCATAGTCTGCTGATCTGCGAATTGCAGGAAATGGATCAATGGGAAACATGGAGCAAATCCATGACACGAGCGGCTTAACTGCCAAGTATACAAAAGCTCTTATAGCCACAAAATTCAAAATTTAGCAATTATTTTTCTTTCCTTCCTAGTAGCTGTGGTCATCTCATGAGAAGGAGTCCTGGTGGCCCTCAGTCATCCTCCAAGGAGGAGGTTAACATCCTCATTAATTATGACAGGCTCTCTTTTAAGTGCTATTGAGATCAGCATTACTTTCTGCAGGATGTGAGATCATGCCAACAGTGGCAACCTCACTGTGACACTGAGCTGTTAATGCACCACTCCTGTTCCGGCGTGTTCACGCCCCGTGAACAAACGCTAACACAGTGAATGCCGTCATGATTGCTCAGTGCACTCAGAGCAACTTCACAGGCACCAGTGTCCTGGGAATTTGGCAGGCAGGAAGGCAATCTGGTGTTTATACTACGTGGCACAGGTATGAAACACTTCTCCACTGGTGATGAAGCTAGCAAAGGGGGTCCCAGCTGTTAAGCAAACAAGTATCAGCTGTCATATTCATCAATCCCCCGAATGTGTCTGCACCTCCTTGGATGAATGTACTTGGGCACCTTCCCCAGCCACCCACAAATCCCACCAGCCTGAGACATGGCTTCATAACTTCACACTTTGTCCCCTCATTCTGTTAAGCAGCTTGACCACTCTTCTTCAGGGAAATAATGCTGATGGAACAAGGTAGAGGAACCAGAGAAAATGGTTTCATGATCTCAAGATGTGCACAGGTACAATAGCCCATCCAGCAGGGATAATTCTGACCTCACCACCATGGCTCTGCAATCTGTCACCCCCAAACTGCTTCTGCTTCCCATCCACTCAGCACAGACCACGTGGTGTCTGCTTTCACTCTCTCATGCATTTCAGCAGCATAATAATGTAAACCATAAGTCGTATCCGATTGTGAGAAATAAAGTCTCTATCCATAAATAATGAAGACTTTTTCTTACTGATTCATGTTTCTGTTTAATTCTTCTGATTTAAGAAAGAAAATAAATTTTACAAATTCCTTCAAAACTTTTCTGAGGAGCACTATGTTAGTAGTTGCAATTTCTATTTAAGGTCCTAAAAAAAAATACTGATTGAGCTATTTGGGACCTAAATGTATCTCTGAAAACTACCAAAATCCCAGTATATACTGGGTAAGTATACAGAATATTTCTGATTAAAGCCAGAATATTTCTCAGAACACTAGAAATTACTTATCACGTTGGTCGGTGGCTCTGGGGTCCTCTGTAGTTACATGAGACATGGACAATTTAGTTGCTATCTCCAACTTTTAGTCAAATTTCTATTTTGTTGACCAACATTAAGCAAAACTGTTACAACAGAGTTACTGAGGCAGAGCCCAATGTTAAGGCAAGGTGTATAAGGCCATAGGAGACACAGAAGAACAATAGAGCAGAGAACTGAACTTGGCTCTTCCATGTCCTAAGAATCAGACTTAGTCACTCAGCAGAGGTCTCCAAAGAAAGAACTGTAGCTCCAAGCTGGCAAATGAGACACCTCCACTATGGTAACATGACTCAAACTCCCACATCTTTCCAAATAAGTGCACTGCTAGGACATAATCCAGATTCATTTCCTCAATTTTTTCAGGAAGCAGATAGGAAAGGTTAAAATTTAATTTCAAATTTCACAGCAAGGGAGAGAGAAAGAATTTTTTTACCTTGAAGATTTTTATTAGGAAAATTGTTTCATCCATTCTCAATAATCAGCATTGCTGAAGCTAATTCACAATAAGGAACTAAAAACTGCTAACTTTTCCAAGGCCAGTTGGCTTTCTTCACATAAAGAAGTATCATGAACTACAGGGCAATCTGAACTTTGAATTTGCAGTTCACTCACTCTCAATTGGCTACACTGTTCACACTACTACTTCTCTACATTCCACTGATGATGCATTGTACTGCTTTAAGCTGCTGCATCATCACATAACTTGAAAGGCACCTTCACTTTTTCACAGATCGCTTTTGCCCCTCTGAACATGGTCTCTGCTCCCATGGCTCCCTAGTCTTTGTCTTACCCTTTCAAAATGTTCACTTTTTTGGGGCGTTTGCAAAGTGAAAGTAACAAGTTACATCCTGCTAATAGTCTTGGTGTCCCAGCCCTGACAGCCACTGCTGGCTCTGCTCGCACCCGCTCTCTGCTGCTCCTGAGATCCAGTGAGTCACTGCTGGGAAATGCAGCCTCTTCCTCTAGCACCAGCTGCTCTCCGAATCAACAACAAGTGGAAATAATATTATCTCCTCTTTCATAGGACAGAACAGTATTTTCTGGCCAGCCCCACTGTTTCAGTTTTGTGGTTTCTTTCCATCTCTCTCAAGGCTTCACCTATGTCATTCCCTCTCCCTCACCCTTTAAAACACAATTAAACCTCATTGTCAACTACCAGCAAGAAAAAGATCACTTTTATAGTTTCAACATGCAAATTTTATAGTTGGGGCAAAATAAAACGAAAAATCCCAACAACCTCATCACTTTCTCCTAAGTCCATATATTTTCACAGATTTCATATTTTCTACATACCTTAGCAATGTAAGTCATGTTCTTCATGTTTTGGTAGAAATAATTGCCTCTCCACCGACAACTTGTCAAGTTTCAGGATGATGCAATATGAGAAGACAGAGATATAATCTTCCAGATTTAGAACAGAAATACTCCTCACAGACCCTTAACAAGTGCAGTGGTACTGAGTGCCACTGCAACATACAATGATAGTAAAAGTTATGTTAGCTGAGGTAAAATCCCTGCACACATCTGAATACTCTCCTAATAATTTTAGAAGCTATCCAGAGCATAAAAAAATATAAAGAAAATAGCTGCTTTTCACAGTGGTCTTTCCTATTTTACATATGAGTCTTCAGCTTCCTGGATCAGTTTTTTTACTATTTTGGTTTGTTTGTTTTTCTATTTTTTTTTTTTTTTTCCAGTATCTGTCTCCACCCTTGGTCTTCATCAAGACTTCTCTATGAATCTTTCACCATGTTGATATCAAGTACATAAGCAGGCTGCTGAAAAGGGAAGGATTAAAAAAAAAAAAAATACGTGTGTGTGTACATGTATGTACACATATACCTATGTGTCTGATAGCTGCTGAGGTATGCTTTTAACTGTCTGTGTGTAAGCAGAGTATCCAAGTTCCCATACGCCTTTTGTAAAGAACTGATTAGGTTCCGAATATTTAGAATTAGAGCTAAATATACACAATTGGTGTTTCCTACATGAAATAGTCTGTTCATCTCCAAGGAACCTAGCTTGTTTTCAAAGGATAACGAGCTGGTAAGAAAATGCACAGATAAAAGCAGATGAAAAAAAACCCTTCAGATCATAATTAGAGGCATGATGTATTCTTTTTAGATGTGATACACACATAAACCCTTGAGATTCTTTTCGTACACTGCTGCAGAGGAGGAATAGCCAGAGGTCTGAGAACGAGCAGCCAGTAAGTAAAGAAAAGCATGAGCAGGGCCCTCTCCACCAGAGCCCCAGACGCTTCAGGAGGTGGCCTGGCAGCAGCCCCCACGTGAAGTCAGTGGCTGGCAGAGCCCAGCAGAGGCGGCTGCTGTGCCCTGCCCAGCCAGGCCCTCCAGCTCTGTGCTGAGAGGGGATGTGCAGCTGCCCAGGCACTGACTTAGCAAGGTGCAACCAGCTGAACGCACCTGAGGGACTGCAGTGTTTGTCACAGAGCCCCTGCTGCTGCGCAGGGCACGGTGTTTGTGCCATGGAGATCTCTGCTGGAGACAAGGACACCGAGCTGGGCATGGCACAGACTGGGGTCTGCAATAGGAAGGCAAATTTCACAAAATTCAAAGCCCGTTACCAGCAGCAGAAATGATTCGTATTCCATGGCTAGCTAGATCAAAAACGCCACAGAAGGTTAATCCCCATTTCCAGAAGGCCAAGAAATGAGTGCAAAGTGATTAGGCAATAATCACAGCAGACTTCTGAAATAAGGTAATGAAACAGACTCTCATATGGAGACGTGCTGGAGACAAACCTAGAACCAGTGCCCAGTTTAAAAAGCAGGCGGTACAGGAGGGGAGACACAAACGATACACGGCCGGCAACAGTGCTCGGGGAACGTGCTACAAACCTGAAAGCCCCAGCTAAGCCTCAGAAGGGGCTGAATCAGAGCTGCCCATTTTTAATGCTATAAATTATATAAAGCAACCTGGTTTTATTTCAGTTACTGAGGCACAGACTATGCAGCTGATCAAGAAAGTGAAGATTGTTTTTCCTGAGCCAGACAATTTAAGGGATTGGGCACATGGGTCCAAGAGACAGTGTAGAAGAATTCAAGTGACTGACTAATAAACAGGAATTTGAACATCTTTTCCTGTCTACCCACAAAGTAGCAGGAAGGTAAAGCTGATAGTGCACCAGAAAAATGTAATTAAATTAATAACATTTTTCTCCTAAAAATACCCTGTCACTAAATACCAAAACCAAAACTCTTTCTAAAACAACATCAATTCCATTATATCTCAGAACTGAAATAATTACTACATTAAGATAAAGAGCTTAAAGTGTCTCAACCAAACTTTTTCCATACTTATTAAATAAATTCAAAGACAAAACCTTCTGTTTGGGAAACGCGCATCCCATTGTTGCCAGATGATAGTAGAATATTGATAACAAATATGTATGTGTCATCTTTTGCTTTTTCCTCAGTGTCTGGTCCTGATCTCTGCTAGGGAAAGAGATTTGTTCTGAAAAAGCATTGTCTCAACAAGACAGTTGGAACACATTTCCAGAAGTTTCCAGCCCCGGTGTTGACAAAACAAGTCCCAAAAACCTCTAAGGATGAAGAAACACACCACAATCTCTTGGTGCTGTACACCGTCCTCACAAGGAAGCTTTTTCTGGTCTCCAGCTTGAACCTCTCAAGTTGTCCCTTGTTTTGCCAGCTGTAACTAGCAAGGTGTACTTGCACTGATCACCTCCCTTATTTTCTCCACGCTTAGCCCGAGCCAGGCTCCTGTTGCTGGATCAGCATAAGCAACGAGTAGAGACTATATGCTGCCTGTAATACAAGTGTGGTACAATCACATTCTGCAAACTCTCAGCCTGCAGGAAATCCATCACTTGGGTCTGGCAGGAGGCAGGTGCTTATAGAATCCTGCCCTTTGGCTTTTCTGTCAGGAGCAGTCCATGCAGCCCAGACTGAGCTCTGGGGCCTGTGGTTACAGTTCTGAACTGCAGCCCAGCAGATACACAGAGCACGGTGGTGACAAAGAGGGAAACACAGCCTTACCTCTTCAATAAAGCTGCACCTGCTAAGGGTTGTCCTCAACAGTAAAATGAATCTTCCATAACTCTATAGCTGTAGCAGGATGTAAAAACTGTTTCTGTCAAATAACACACTTAGTGTTGGGTTTATGTGCAAGTAAGCCAAGAATGGGGTTACTCACAGGCTTAGGGTTGAACACTGTATGTATGCAAGCACTTGCTGGACCAGCTCCCAAGTGCCTCCTTCATTATCTCCCTATCTCAAAATTATGATTTCCAATTCAGACTGCTCAGTTTCTCCATGCTATTGTATTTCCTGCTATTTCAAATAGAATCTTTTCATATTAATTTTAGCAGATGCTCAAATTTATTCTTCATATTATATTTTATTAATGCCTATTGCACTGGCATCTAGGCAGATGGCCAAGTTCAAAACCAAAGTTTTATGGAGGAACCACAATAATATTCAGGCAAATGGGTTCTTCACAGCTGGGAAGCTGTTACAGTATGGTGTATTTATAGTATATAAAAGATACTTGTGAACAGAACAGATGGTAACTTAAGAAATTACCTGAATTTGGATTTTGTCCTGAATTTCAGTAGGTCCTTGTGAGTTTGACATTCAGCAGTTTTATTCTTTCCATCTCTTTACTTTCTCTTCTAACATCACACATTCAGGTTTTGTGAAGAGAGATACTTTCATAAACTTAAAAAAAAGTCTTTTAGAAAGGTTAAGCAATAACTTGAAACTGTTAAGGAATCCAGAGGGTCAGCAGATTTCTTACAGTCCAAGTTATGAACAGCTGCAGTGTCTCCCACAGATGTGACACAACACTTTATAAACACATGGCTTCCTAAATATACAAGTGTGACAAACATATCAGCTCATCACCTATGTATTTGTTTCATAAGCTATTTGGAATTAAACTCTTAATTTAAAACCACTTAAGTTTTGAAGTTCAAGGCTAGCTGGGAAACTTTAGAAAATGAGAGAAGATTTTTAGAGCAGTTCCCTTGTCAACTGTACCCAAGGTACCATTTACCTTTCCAATTTCCAATATCCAGATGGGCATAAGACCCTTGTTTCTAGTTGATTTACAAGCAAAAGAATGTTGGTATTTACATCTGAAATTCTGTGTCACAACAATTAATCTAAGGCCTGCTGACCACTCACTGGAGTGCTCTGTGCTGCAAGGTCTCTTCGCTTGGCACAGCCTCACTCGCAGATTGCTAGATTACCTGTAGCAGGGTTTTTTGTATTACAGAACACAAAATGTACAGTCTTAAGTTCAAAATTAACCTTAAACAAAAAAAGGTAAAATGATTTAATAAAAATTATATTGGTTACACAGAAAATTTCTAGTCTATCATCTTTGGCAGATTCAGTAGTTAACTTTACTGCTCAATATCCTAAGCGAGCTTTGGGCTTTTACACAAGCATAAGTAGAGTGCAGCATTAACAGATATTGCATAACACTTGTTTGTTCTGTGTATAGACACAATCCTTTGTATTAATAAACTAAAATATTCATTATAAATTTGCTCCAGAGGGACACGTGAGTCTTTTCTGTGGAGCCACAGAATCCGATTAAATGTAAGAAAATACATTGTATTTATCTGTTGATTCTCAGATGGCTACAAATCCAGCAGGCTTCCTTAACAGGAAAGCTCTGACCTCCTCTAATTCAGCTCTTGCTTGTTTGGATGAACAACAGATATGTTCAGCTTGTTACATACCTCAATCAACTAACCTGCACAAGAAAGCTTCTATGCAGATTATTTATACAAAATTAACTTTCGCTATGCCTGTTTTAGAGGCTGCTTGGTCATAAAATCTAATTATATATTAGGATTTAAGGAAAAAACTATTAGTCTTGTTGTCACATAATTACTTGAATGTACTTTTCCACAAGGACAAATCATGTTTTTCTTGTACTGGGGAGCCAGGGCTAGTTGTACGTTACATGCAGCAAGTTCTCCTTGAGACATCTACCTCTTCCCAAAAACTTTACAGAGAGCCTATGGAGCCTTATGTTCATAGTCTCTCAAAGTAACAAATTTGCCTTCCAGTTAAATATGCATTCTACAAGACTTGACTATACCGCAGTGAACTGAAAATATAGTAAAGCAGTTGCCCACCTTTTAGTTTCTGGAAAATTTTCTTGAAATTTATTTATATTAGACTTACAGATCATTCTGGAAATGTCTTGGTTGCTGCTAAGGTAGCTGGTAAGTGTTACCAGTCAAATTTGGTTTAAATATACAGCAGTTGAAATATAGGGTTTAATTATGAAACATCTCATATATGTGATCATGGGCAACAATGCAAAGCTAACAGAGACATAATGAATGTTTAAGTTTAGCATTATTTAAATTCTAAATTAATGTCAGATTTTTCCTTTATCTCAAAGATCAGCCTTCTAAACCCTGATGTTTTTAGAATTAATCAATTCTATTTTATAAAACAGGAAATTGCTATCTGGAAAAAACTGTGAAACTATCTCAATCCTTCTGCTTCCCTGGCTCGCTTATTGAGGCTGGCTTTGGTTCTCTTTGGGTTTTTTAGCATCGATTAAAAAAAACTCTACTTAGCACTAATGAAAATCTAAAAAAAGAAAAAAAAAACACCCAACAAACAAATAAACCAACCTGAGAGGGGGAAAAAAAAAAAAAAGGCAATAAAAAAACCAGAAAGCAAACCAAAAGAAAGCAAGAACAAACTCTACATCTCCTATTTCCACTGAAAACACTTTGGGCCAAATTCAACAAAGGACTGAAGGACTTGAAAGGCAATTGCTTCAGGGCTTGTCTTTTCAATGCCTGGAGATGATGTCAAGGCAGCAGGTCCCAGGACGGGCTGTACAATGCTGTGCAGAGCAGGAGCAGAGCTGGTGTCTCACACAGGGACTGCAGCAGTCAGGAGCTGTCAAAAACCACCCACCAATCGCTGGGAAGCAACGGGGTGAGCTCTTTCAACGCTTCAACTGATCCACCCAGGACCAGAAGAAGAGCAGTGAGTTTCGCTTCCAGACTTCGGAGCAGCGAAAGAGCTGGGGTCTTGCCTGTGTTCCTCTCCCCAGGGAGCACCCTGCTTCCCAGCCCTGCCACAGTGCGGACGGAGCCGAGCAGGGATGCAGAGCCAGGCTGAGGCACCAGCCTTGTCCCCACAAGGACACCCCTCAGCCACCACAGAGTGCAAAGCCTCCTCCTGGCACTCCAGCCCTCTGGAGCTCAGGGATAACCTGCAGCTCAGCCTGCGACCCCTGCCAGGACGGGGCTGCTCTGGGTGTGCACAGACACCACCAGGAACAGCCCTGGCCGTGCCACGGCTCAGCCAGGAGAGCCCAGGGGAGTGTAGGAACTGCAGAACAGGAGCAGCTAGGGCCTAAACTCAAAGTGAGAATCCTGAGAACCCCTCCTTTATCTCCCAGTTCAGTCCGAGGATTGGTGGCTCAGCTCTTTCCTAACACAGGTCTCAAAGTCCAGAGTTCGATTGCCTTTACTCACCCTGGCAATATTTTTTACAACAGGAGTACACTAATATTTAGGCTCTCTGCAGAAGAAAGTATTGCTCAAAGTGAGCAATGGTGGCAGAATCTATTCCATGGGAAGGGGAAAAAAAAAAAAGAGCAATTGCAAACACTGGGGAAAATTTAACATGGACATTTTTTAGTATAAGAAAATTCTGGAGGCTTCTAAATAAACTCATAATTCAGAAGCATTTGAGAGACAGCAATGCATCAATAATAGATTTTTAGTAGGTTATATCCTTGAAAGAAGGTAGATGGTAGAGCAGATAAAATAAAGTTGTTGGTGGCCTAATGCATTGCAAGTGGTTTGTCACCTACAACACTGCATTCTTTAAAGATACCTAACACACATATACAAAAAAAAAAATACCTCAAGCGAATTTATTGACCAAAACCAGTTCCACAGAACCAATTAGTATCTTACACAGGCTGCCCTGCAAGGCTTATGAGGCCATCCATCACTTGTCCATTTAACTATTTAGCATTTGTTCCAGCAATTTGTCACACTGTCAGAACGGTAGCATTTCAGAATAGGAGTTTTGGTTGAAAGAAATCTAACTCAGATAGTGCAGATATTTCTTTTCTAATAAGACTTACACAAGATTTATGTTTCTATTATTTTTAACCTTAAGCATCTTGTCTGGAAGGTGAGGTTAATTCTTTGTATTTCAAAGGTTCCACATTTAAATCAATTGTGTTAGATGAGAACTTAAAAATATTATGCAAAATGGAATTACTTCAAACTTCATCAACAATTCACAGTTCTGACATCACGGCGTATGTTATCTTACAGCTGCAGTGCTTACATTTTTATCACTTCTGCCATCTAGTCATTTGCTTTTATGTTTATTTCTGGTGACTTTCTTAATTTCACTGCACCAAAAAATTACAAAAAAAGTTACCTTTCCGTTGAATGAGAGGCAAAATTTCAACATAACATTAGCATGTCTACTCACGAGGTATTTTAGATTTTTCAGGCTCTATACATCTAAAGGGGAAGAAAAAGGATTGCTAACGAGTTTCAGTTACTCACCTCAAGATATTTATAAATATAAATTTAAATGAATGCATAAAAACTAAAATGCAAAAGAAATATTTCAAGCTCTGCTATCTCTAAAAGAATATTTGATGTCTAAAACGCAGGTACTGGGAACCGTTTCAAAAGACTGGCTCTTGCTTTTAAACACATCCAGAACATTTTACCTGAACAACATGTAGGAATTAAACTAACAGAATTCCTACATTAAATGAAAGCAGCTACAATGAGTATGTCAGGCAACCTGTTAGCACCTTGTCAGAGAACACTTGCGGTCCTACCACGCACGGTGGTGTGTCCACACATCTGCTATTCTGCCACTTCACAGACTCCACCAAAATAAACACAAGCTATTCAATAATAACCTTTAGATTTGTTTATTGTTTCAGAAGCAGGACTCGTTTTTTAATGGTGAGAGCACACAGATCTGAGGTCTGCTTTCCTGATACCCTGTAGAGTTTCCTGATTTAGATTTCTTATAAAGCGGCTGCAGCAAAGAAACCTGGGAATCAAATGCCATCTCTGCATCTGAATGCTGTTAAGTAGCTCCCATGGCATTTCTCCCTGACTCTCAGTGTGTGTCTGTCACTAAGCTCACTCACAGAGATAAAACAGCAAATGTGAACTCCTGCGGGAAAGCACGTCAAGTAAAAACCTTTCTTGAAGCCTTGAGAATGCTCCAGCTCAGTCAATCTTCGGGTCTTCAATCAGCACACCCATCTCACCTTGTATACAGAAGGTTTTACACTGTACCAGTGCTAGGTAGGGATGACCAAATGTTAAATACATACAGAGTAAAGCGAATATCTTTGTGTAAAGGGCTTAGCAACTAGATAAAACAGATAGCAACTAGATAATACAGATCAGTACTGCTCAAACACCCCAAAACAATCCCCACTCTGCTTTGTTGAGTAATCTCAGTGTTAAACATGCTTGACAGATTTGAGTATATATTTTATTTGTCTCTACCTATTTCTGTCTATAATTAATTGCAGCAGTCAATTATCTTGGTATCTGTTAAATACCACTGTTGTATTAGTCTGCCTGCAGAGGATGCATCTACCTTAGATGTAGGTTACTCTGCCCACACAACAAATAGTATTTCCAGTTACACTCAGAATAGCACAGCAACTCTTTCAGTACTGGAGAGGCAAAGGGGTAGAAGGAAAGAACCTGCAGGACAGACCATCAGCTCACAAGAGCCAAGGAGTTGGTTCCAGGCAGATGCAGCCAAAAGGCCCACTTAGAAGAGATGAAGGTGCTCACGCCCATGGGGGTGCTGAGCCCAGCAAGCAAGAATGTCCAGCTGCAGGTCTTGGGTCTGGAACACCTATTTAATCACCTTTGGAAGAGGGCTTGCTTGTTTGCTTTCTTAAATATATGTCCAACATTAAAAAAAATAAAATATACATGGAAAATTATTCCAGCTGCAGAGAGTAACATGGAGGGGGGAAAAAAAAAAAAAACAACCAAACAACAACCAAACAAAAAAACCCTGTGCTGTGTTAAACACAAGCCTGAGGGGAAAACAGCCCACAACCAGCAAACTTTCAGTTTATCTAACCTGTCTTTAGGGAAACCTTGAAAACCTATGAGTAACAGGACAGAAAAAGAAAGCCAGCAACAAATACCATAGACTGACTTTGACATAGAGACAGTAGTGGGTCCCTCTGCCAGAAACCTGAAGAAATAATAAATAAACCAGAAGACAGGATATTCTGATATTTACATACTGCACTCCCCTCTACTCACGCTCCTCCTGCAAAAAAAAATTTTAGAAAGCCACAAAAATCCTCTGCAGCTTCTGATTTTCTTTCCACTCCCTTTTGTAACGGAAGTTCCAGGTCAGCTCCCAGAAGTTGCAGAAAAGCTTTTGGGGGTTTAATAATCCAGAGTTAATAGCCATTCATTTGGCAGGTTTGGTACAGAAGGCAGGTCAGAATTAATTTCTTGCTTAACCAAGGCTGAAATTCACATTTAAAGTATAAAAAGATATAGCTGTTACTGAAGTCTCATTCAGCAAGAGACATTCAGAGTGAGATGATCGCAGCAAGAACTTGTACTGAATATAAAAAGCATCTGGGAACAGGTACAGTCTCGAACAAAAAGATGAAAGTTGAAAGAGAAAAATAAGAAATAACCCAAATTCATCATGAAGGGCCAAACCAGCCCCTGCCTGCCTATGTGTAGCCGCTGTCAATGGCATGAGAATTGACCTCTAAACCACGGCTACTCCATCAGCTGGCACTCTGAGCAGTTCAGTGCAGAACTGATTGGAATCACATAATCAGGTCAAAAAGGTTTCACAATGGCCCTAAATGTGGTTTCTATCAGAAAGGGGGCTCACAGATATAAAGATCAATTACTATTTAAGTAACATTCAGTGAGATACATTTATAGTTCCATCAAGACGGGAAGAGGAAAGTAAGTCTGAAGCAGCAGGATTTCAAAAGGAGTACAGCAGCACTTTCCATTATAAACCTTTCCAGAGAAAGAAAATGCATAAAATGAAATAAAAGATCATCTGTAAATAATCACATTAAGCGTTAAAATTTCCTGAAAACAGAATCTGGAACTAGGAAAGTTTATGTAAACAAAGCAAAACAAAACTATTGGGCACAATATGCCTTGTCCTAAGATGCCCTTCCACGTTTTCTTCTTACTGTTCCATCTACCTCTTCCCATCTGGTTTTCTTGTCCCACTGGTAAATTTTTAAGGCCTCTAGGAGGAAGAGGAGTTTTTTCACTGTGTGTATCATGCCAGATGTAAAAAAAAAAAAGACAAGTGTCCAACGTAGACATGTTGATTAGACACTTCCATTTAGAAAATGCAATTTTAAAAAGCATCCGGTACATGATATAGACATGCTGCTTTGAGTTTCAAATTCTCCAGGCATTTTCTTTATCTTATCCTTGTTGGGATTAAGTATTTTACCCCACTTAATATTCTTGGAGTGCACTTGCTACAAAGTTAGGCATGTATAAACAGCTCTTTTTTGGACTCAGGCAATGATTTGCGTTTTCACTCCTTTCAGGTATGGAAAAGTAGAAAATCTGATTCTGAAGCCAACAGCGATGTATTTACATACATCTTTCCCATAAACAGGTCCACAAGCTTGGGTTCAGAGGAATGTGTAGAAAGGATCAAACACAACAGCAATGTTCCTTGTTGCAAGCATTAAGAAGTTAAGAATGTTCTGCTACACCATGGAGATGGGGAGAGAAGCTCAGATAAAGGAAAGGCCAGGGGCCATGGTACCACACCTCTGTTTTCTTGCCCTATTCTTCCTCGCACACTTGCTTTCTACTCTCAAAATACCAATAGGGAATTGACTTCTTGAGGTAAGATGGAAGGCAGAATTCTGGGTGCAACTGTAAAAGCCACAAAACTGATGTGTTAGGGAGCAATAGAAGCTGATAACTGGAGTTCACACTGTTTCCAAGGCTTGCTAAAGAACTCTGCATAGTTTTGAAGTAGATAGACTATATGATAATGTGGCTATAAGTCATATTCGTTTAGAAAGCAAAACATACTGCTAAAGGCATTCTTAGACTAACTTAATTGCATCTCTACTCAGACCTGTATCGATTAAAAAAACCCAACAAAACAGACAAAGACCTTGTGCTGGCATCACTTCAGAACAAATCCACCCTCTGTGAATGTATAGTCTATCCACCAGTTCACTGATGGGAAAAGATTGTCCTGTGCTGAAAGATCACTGGATGCCAGCAAAGATCTCAAAGCTGCCAAGCCCAATGTTATCATTTCTCTGCACGCTGTTTTTCTCCTACTCTCAGGTGCATTGTTACTATCAGTTTGATCTTTCTGACTCCACCTACAACTGAATTTTCTGAGCTTTAATGCTTGCCTTTACAACACAGGACTGGGCAGCTTGCAAAATAGTGCTAGAATTCATAATATATTCCAGCATTAATAAAAATGTCACACACACATATCCAGTAAACACAAAAAGAGACCATCAGATGAGTCCCTAACATATATATTCAAAAATCAAGTGATATATATACAAAAATCAAGATTGCCTTACCATTTGAATTAAAATTCCAATGAAATAAGTGGCATTATTCCAAAGTCATCATAGCTTATTAGATAAGCAGATGGTTGCCCAACATAACATGGGATGAGGAATTTACTGAAGATGTATATTGTTCTCAAAGAAAAACCTGAAGAAAGTAAAAAAGCTTATAAAATGCTTTTTCTTCTAAAGTAGATTTTGCTTTTACAGCTAATCTGGCAGACAGAAGTGGATGAAGCTATATGATAGGGCAGTCATATCTTTTATCATAACAGAAAAATTATTCTTGTCTCTTATGCTCTTCCTAGAAAACTCAAGAGAGGCAATCCAATTATAACAGCCAGCATAACGTGAGATTAGTTAAAATTTCAAAAAATTGTTGAAAGTGCTTAGACTTTTATTCGACAGTTCTTTAACTGAAAATCAAACATGTTATTCAAAGAACGATTTTTTTTTTTTTTTAAAAGAGATTAATCATCCTTGTTTCTCATTTAAAGTCTGGGGACATAGCCAATCTTTTCTATGTGTTCTCAGAGGGAGATATTTCATTTTGAAAAGAAAAAACAAAATCGTTCTCATCTTCTTTATACGTTGTCATGGTAGACAAGCCATCACAAGAAAAAAATCCTGTTTCACATTTCTTTGGGTCACTTTTCAACAATAACACCAATGCTAAAAATTTTCTGGAGCTAATACAGAATCTGATCTCTTGATGCTTTATCCATGGAAAATGTTACCCGAAAAAAATGTTTTTCTTATGCTATTTGTGGAGGGAGAAGAAATTGAAAAGAAATTGTAATCAAATGAGAAAAAATTAAAACTATTTTATTACTCCTGCATTTTATGATTTCCTTTGCAATGTAACATCTCTATTTAGACTCACTGAAAATTTGGAAGCCTAGGAAATCCAGGAAACTTGCTAGTGAAGTGTCATATCAATGCTCCAATGCTCTATGACTCCAAATTTAATAATTTCCTTTAATAGCCTATATCGTTAGAAGCATTTTTGCCAATAGGACTGATTTAGTACTGGCCTGAGAACCTCCCTTTGGGTCTCACTCAGAGCTCATGATTAGCTGATGCAGGTAGCAATAAAGTGTTCTCCATGGATTCATTAAATAAAATTTTTTACATATTTTGTCTTTACATTTGATTGGTATTGTATCTTCTCTTACATAAACCACTTGAATTTATAAGAGAATTTTCCCAGTTAAGGGTTACTGGATTCGGAAAAAAAAAAAAAAAGGAAAAAAAATTCTCATTACATAGAAAGAATTCTGTGAATTGGGCATGGATTGACTGCTCATTACAAGGGCTGCCTGACATTTTATTTGTCTGCACATACAATGTAGGAATATAGGTTTAGAAAACAAATATATTATCTTTTGTACGTACGGTTACGTATTTGTAAAAGCTGTGGAGAGATTATTTGTGCCGGACATTTGTACAGTGCCCTGTGCAAAGGAGTGCTGATCAATGGCCCGGATGGCACCGATCCACAGGTATTTGTGTTGTTTCTGTTTCCTTGTCTGCAGCAGAAATTCTGATCAGGAATACAGTAGAGTGATTTGCTTGGTAGCCAAGTTCTTTTTTCTGATGTTAAGAACAGTTAGATGGCTAGGATGAAGAGAAGTAGAAAAATTTTCCTCAGGAAACATAACTAAATAAAATGTTGCCTACAACCTAAGGTACACTTCTACCACGGCAAGACCTTCTGTCTTAAATGTGGTTTTCAATAATTACATTCACATGTACTGCGCACACATGCTGTAAAGTGCACCACCAAAACATTCTATTTAATAGCCTCTGCACTCGGGCTCTGGGAAGAATTTTGCAGGCTCCTTGACAGGAAAGAGACAATAATCCAATAGCTTCATCTCTTTGAACTATGTATCTAGGGATTTGGGGGAAAGTCCATATTAGAGCTGAAAAATAAAGGACTAAGACTGCAAATTCAAATTACATTTACTGACAGTACTTCTCTCCAGGTAATGTCTTTTCCCAAAATATTATAAATTAACAGTACCTTTGTGCAAGTACTGCTCAGAAAAGGTTCTCAAGATAATGACTTTTTGGTCTTATGTCACAAATCTACTTATTCTTTTTTGCCTTGCTGCTGTGCCTTGAAACCAGAGCTTGCAATAAGGAATAGATAGCTGTGAGGAGGAGAAGAAACTAAGCACCAGCCCCGTGTGCACTTACAGCTCAGTCACACAGAGGAGCAAAGACCTGGCCAAAGCAGCTCCATTTGTCACCACATCCTACTGCTTGTGCCAGCTCCTGACGACATCAGGCTGCTTCATGAGCCTGCTCTGCATACTGGAGCTGGGCAGAGCCGTCTGTCACAGGGCGATTGCACTGGCCATCCGATCAAATAACTCCTGCCACTTCCTGCACTGAGCTGGGCTGTCTCTGGCTTGGAGAATCACTGAGCACTCACAGATCGTGGTGAGCACACTGCCCTCCTCCAGCCTCTGGCAGATGAGAGAGGAGCAGCAGAATGGTATTTCCTTTCCATCTATTCCTGTGGCAATTCCACTTCCCTGAAAGAAAATATTTCCGTAGCCTGTCCACAATTTGATATGGGACCCATAATAAAAGGACCCTGCAAGGATTTTTTTAACTAGAATTTTTCACCTTGTTTTAAAAAAAAAGTCATATGCAGGAAACAAGCAACATAGCAAAAAATAGGAAGCTACATGTCTACACAAATATATTTTTCTAATGTAACCCACGTATGCTGTCTGCACCTAGCTTTAACAATTTTAGCAAATATTACAGTATAGTTTAACTAGCAATGCTGAAGTTCAGCAACAGTTACTGAATTGCCAGTTCACTTTGGCACCTAGGGACATGGGTAGGAAATCATTCAGGAACATAAGATCAACCTCAGCTGACCGAGACAGCCATAATCTCTCTTACTCTCATAAAACACAGCCGGCTTTGCCAAGCTTGTCCTCTACCTATAAAATATCAGAGAAATCCCAAAAGAAAGGAGAGCTACCAGCACCTCTTAGGGACTTGCAGTTAGTTTTCTCCCACTCCTGATAAGCACAAAACCAACTAAGAAACTTCTGAGGTCTACCCCCACTAGTGCAGGGAGCTGCTGTGCAAGTGAACCAGTAGCTATTTCATTTCTGCAGAAAACAGAGGAAATAT
Organism: Eulacestoma nigropectus; assembly: GCA_013397775.1. NCBI lineage: Eukaryota > Metazoa > Chordata > Aves > Passeriformes > Eulacestoma > Eulacestoma nigropectus. Next base: position 641,282 of record VZTE01006207.1, read on the forward strand.
CACATCAATATTATTTTGTTTCCAAAAGCTCCTTCCTAAATGCTGAAACACCTCTCATCATGCAATATTTAAAATGTAATCTAATCCTTATGAAATGCCAGTAAGGCTGCTGGGAGACCTAAACTCTTTCATCAGGTAGTGTTTTGTTTATCTGCTTCTCCTTCCTCTTCACTCCTTAATCTTTTATCTTAATTTCTATTTCCTCCTCACTTCATTCTTTGTTAAAATCTTTCCTCACCAAACCCACAGATGAAATTCAGAGATAGGTTGTTGCAGTCCTTTTTATTAACAAGGTTTGACTATGAGTGCAAAATGTTGTTTCTACAAATATTCACTTCCTATGTGTATTTACATGACCACATATAGACCACTCAAAAATGCAGTTAGTAATTTGCCAAAATATTTTTGTTTGTTTTCTGCACTATCATAAGGACATTCCAAAAATGAAAAGAAACCTGAGCAGAATTTATGGGATCATAAAATAGGAAAAAGCCACCATAAACTTAGGCATCAATGTACAAAAGACTCCCTTTAAGAAGTACAAATATTAATGTTAATACTGTTAGCAGTAGTTCCTCTGAAGCAAAAGGAACTTTAATTTGACATTACTAAAATGGAGGGTTTTATACCACACAGACCTCCAAAAGCTGTTATCTAATAGCAAATTATATTTTTTAATACTTTCAAGTTTCCCAGGAGTGGAACCAGCAACGACACTGTATCTCAGTCTCATTCGTCTCCCCACATCTTGGCAGGCTCCACATCATTGGAGGCAATGTTTTTCCAAGAAGCCTATGTCAGCTATCATAGCTTCCCCTTCTCCTAAAAGCAATGCTCCAGTCAAAGAAAGACAACCAAATAAATTGTCCCCTTAAACAGAATCTCTCTTTCCCCTTTGGCCATGTAAAGGATGCAATCCATCTTTGTCTGCCAGACAACTAAAAAAGCAAATCTGCTTTCCTATGGAGACCCCAGAGTTTGGGAACAAGCTGGCTGATAAAATGTGCATGGTTCACTGCCAGCTTCTTCTTCAAGATCCCAAAAGTCTAAAAGTGTTTGGCACTACTCTGTTTTCCAGGATTTGCTTAAGTACAGACAGGAAAAAATATTCCTTAAAAACAAACAAACAAAAAATACTACTGGCTTCCTATGCTGCTTAAAAAGGCTTTACCTAGCATAATCCAATCCAAACTTCTTTGATGCACCTCCTCCTTGCCAGCATCCTTTTCTTTCCATTAATTTCCTCTGACTGTGTTTGAGAATCTATGCCAAGCACACATACCAATTCATGCGTGAAAGTTTTAAAACAGCTTTCCATTGATTTTTAGCCATTCCCCCTTATTACAGAAGTCATCACACACAGCCAGGAGTCAAAGAAATAGTAAATTCATATTGAGAACTACACGAGTAAGACATCAAGTTTTCTATTAAGCAGCAGTTTAGCATCTTGGAGCAAGCAGGTGTTCTGCACCATATAATTCTAACTTGTCCCTACCTAGACAGTCAAAGGAAGGCTCGCAGCCAGCAGGGAGATCCAGACATAAGCACAATCAAAAAATTATTTTTTGGCTGTGGGCAAAAAGAAATAGTTGCTGCCTTTGTTGACAAGTTCTCCCAGGAAGCATGTCTCCAAAGAAAATTAAACCATGAAAATAAAAGCCCGGTATTGTCCTAGTTGGCTGATTCCTGTGCTGACTTTATTTGCCCCTTATTTCTGACAGAATTCTACAGTAATTTTAAAAGTCAGTTCATTGAATAATTAGAATTATTTTCTCAGCACCATCCCATCAGACTTCATTTCCCTTTCACCACTACCCTTTCCAAATTACTTCTCTAGACAGCCTTCTGCCAGTAACTTCAGGCTCAATGCTAAAATACTTGGGACATCTGAGCTTGCACCTCAGCTTGACTGACACCTGACTAACAAAATGAATGTTTAGTCAGGGAACACCAATTCCTGAAATGCATTTCTTTCAACAAACTTCTAATTCCTCATGGAAAATCTACTTGGTTTTCCAAAGGATCATACAGCAAAGCCTGAATTTCTGGTCCTTTGGGTCTATGACATGCTACTACCTTGTCAAGGGATGCATCATTCACACTCCTCTTCCTCAGCTGTCCTTGCTTCCCATCCTCACTGCTGGGCACTCAAACATCAGAGTCCAAGACCCAGCTTGCTTAAAATTTGCAAAGGAAAAATGTAAATGTTTTCAAAGACAGTAGTATGAGCTCTCCATATCAAAATCACCACTTTTCCCTCAACAGAATAAGTATTTTTTCATAGCCAAAATCTTCAACTTTTTAGCAGCTTTAGGCTCAGTTCAGCGTGACTGGTACCTCAGGGCAATGGTTTTCACAATGTAGTCCACCAAGCACTCAAGGTCTGGGGATAGCTAGAAGGATAACTTGAAAAGAAAACATTAAAAATTCAAGCTGATTGTCAGTGGGGCTTTAACTCACTATACAGAGATCTGTATCTTCAGTGGAAAAGGTTGAGAGGTTCACGGATCAAAAAAGGTTGAAAACTACAAGCCTATAGAGTAAAATACAAGGAGGTTGAAGTGACTTGATAATTTTAGAGCAAGGTCTAAATATATCACTCTAGCTGCAAATGCAATGAACTCCCCTTTTCCCTCAGCGAGCTACACAAACATCTGCCCTACAGCAAAGGGATGCCTGCAGTCCATATGCCACTAACAATGCCCATAAGGACGTGGGCTGAGGAGCAGTGCCATGGAAACACCTTGATCTGGTAGGGTTACCCCATCCCTCAGCATACCTTTGGTTTTGCACTCTCTTGCTGCTTTTGTCTAGAAAGAGAAATTACATGAGAGAAGCTGAAATCACTGCTTTCGCTCTTTCACGACTGTTCATGCCATCAGCAAGGTCTCAGCAGACCATTCTCTCTAATTGTAATTGTTATGCTAATTAATACATCAAGAGGAGAAGCTCATCCCACCCTTTTATGCCCCCCCAAGCCTCACACCCTCGATAAACCTCTGCCTCTGTCTGTTCCTGGAAACAAAATACTTACAGCCCAGGTGTGCACTACTTCTCTCCAGGTAACTTGATCCCAAGTGTGTATTTCTGTGTAATCAACTATACACAGAGGTAAAGGAAAAAAGGGAATTGGGGAAAAAATTCTGTTGCACCATTAAAATGAAAAATGCATTCCTCTCATTAACAACTCTCCTAAAGGCACCCTCTGCCCACTTCACTGCTGTGTTTGTCTCCTTCCACTATGGCAAGAATGCTGAATCATGATAAACCATGAGGGCTCAAGCCCAGTCCCAGGCTGTCATCCTGATTTAAGTGACAGGATTGTAGAATCTGGCCCCACAACTCACACATAAATGGCACTGATAGTCAAGCAGCATTCAGGGACCAGCGCATAGTTTATAAGGAGAGCAGCATCATGTGTGGAGTTTAATAAATCCACTAGAAATAGGAAAAGAAACTTTTTCTATAAATAAAAATGGAATATTTTGGAATAATTTAAAGGAAAACCAAGAAGCCTACAAAGAATCAGAATCTACAAGTTACACATATAGTTGAAATAAGTATCACAAAAGCTGATAGGATGCAATTTGCAAGTATCCCTCTGCTAACATTATTCTCTATAATCCAAACTGGGCTCTTTTTCTGATATTGCAGGACTGGTAACACAGAGTCTGTGCAGCAAACATTCTGCTGGAATGCTGTTTTGCATCACTATACTCAATAATAGAACCTTAAATTGCAATAAACATTGAAGTGAATTTTGAGCGTATAGGGAAGTCAGCCTGCAGCAAGAACTGTAAGGCATTTGTCTAACACGAAGATATAATAGAGATTTAAAAAATGTTTTCTTTCCCCCTGCATGCACTTACCTGGAAATAGTGAAGTATTTTGGGTTTTATTACTTTTTTTAGGCTGCTTTAAGTGCTAATTTTATATATATATATATATATATATATATATATATATATATATATAAAAAAGTCTGATTTCTACAGCATTTTGCAACCACTCCCTCCCAGTCTCCTTTTTAATACACCAAGAAAACAGTAAGAACAGCCACTAGAGAACTGTGCTATCTGGGACTGAGCCACACAGTGATTTGGCACTGTCACCTCCCTGGGTCATCACCTTTCTTCTAGTGACTGGCATATCTGCTCCAACACAGCTCTGCTCATCTCCTCGATGGCCCCTTCCCTCCCTCAGCCCTCCCAGAGGCAAAGCCCAGGACTCTGCGCTTTGTCCGACACTCGCGTTCCTCGGGAGCAGCAAAGCATTTTCATGAGCAGAGGACAAAGAGGTGAGACAATACGTCAGTCATCACCAGAAATAATGCAGTCCCCGCTGCACTGGTGATGAAGGAAGAATATTATTTATGTGACTTCTGCATAGATACTTTCATTTTCAGCTTGCAATTTCATGGGGGAAATTAAAGAAATGCAGAAGGGTTTGGACATCTCTGGCCATTACATTCACCAAGTTTACTCACTGTTCCAGTGATCCAATTTTCCCGTATTTAACAGATTGAAAAAACCCAAACATGCTTTCTCGAAAACAATACAACACACAGAAAACAAACATATGTCATGTATTATCAAGTCAGAAATATACTTCACACTCTTCGCATTAGCAGCTCATCTTTATATTTTTAAGTGCTCAAGAAAAACTGCAGGAAATTCGCTTGACATAAAAATCTTTTTTCTTCTGAACCCAAGGTATATATTATGCACTGTATTCCCTGCTAGTCAAATCAGACAAAGGAGCATTCCCAAGACTACAGGAAGCAACGGCAGAGCTTTTCTGAAGGGAATATTTCAGTCAAAAAGAGAGAAAAGGGGAAATGTAGAGAAGATATCCCTTCCCACATCCTTTACTTTTGCATACCAGTAGACACAAGAGACAAAAAATGCTCTGAGCAACTGGATGCTGCCAACAAAATGACATCTACAAAATTTCTCTCCCTCTTCTATGACTATGCAGTTGTTCTGCCAAAAGGACATTCTGTAAACCAGCAGTGGACAGGAAACAGTTTTCTACTTAAAACTCCTGCTAGCCCTTTCAAATATTAGTGTTATCAAAGAGGAATGACTGGAAACATCTCTCTGCATACATAAGGAGATTCAATTCCTATGTGGCAGAGCAATCAGCTCTATGAGCACCAACTTGCAATGACAATGCCATTTGTTCTGCCTCACCATTGTATTCATTGCCTGCTAGAAGCTTGCTGTGTTTTGTGAAATGGCTTCATCCTAGGCTAACTCACTGTACTATGAAATACCTTCATTTTTTAATCAACGTTATCAAATTAGGAAGCAACTCAGGGAAGAGAAGGAAACCTATTGTCATATTTACTGCATGTTTCCCCATGTTGTTGCTTGTCTATGTTATTTTGAGCATTACCTATTTAAAGAAGTTATATGATCTATAGAAGACAGCAGGTAGAGTGATTGACTGAGAGTCAGATGTTAAATTGCCACAGAGCTGTGGAAAGGATAAAAATACTTCTCTACCTCAATTCATTCCATAGAAAAAAATCCTCTCAGATCTTGCATCCTTATCATTTTTACTCTAAAAGGTTTCAAAGTGAGAAGAAGGAATAAAAGGTAATGTTTAAAAATAAAAATACACATTTTCACAGCTTCGGTTTCTTCTTATTTTTCTAAAGAAGAGCATAATATTGAAGGAGAAAAAGCCCACTTGCTCTCAGTTAGGTTTACTAAATCAGTCATGAAGGCAGCTGATCTAAAATGCATCAGCTGTCACCTGCTCAGTCTCAGTTTGACAGTTCAATACCTCCTCATCTTCTGAGAATGGCAGTGCTGAGACCTGAGTAAACCATGTCTGTATGCAAACTGTCACTGATTTTGTGGCATATCATTAGGCCTGATCTCCACGGCTGCAGTGACAACAGGGAGCACTACAGCCAATCGTCATCAGAGTTAAAATTAATGTACAGGTCCCCACATTCAGCAAAAGGCAGAGCAAGCCCCGTGAGCAGTGGCCAGTTGATGAACTATGTAATTACAGCAAGATAACCTTACCCCTGCAGAGAATGTAAATGTATATCATAAATTCAAAGTATATTTCTACACATCTATATTTTTCCCTTCAGCATTTCTTTGGACCAAATAAGACATATAAATGCCAGTACACCCTAGTTAGATTCAGGTAGTAAAATAAAATATTATTCAGGGCCATGAAAGGACAATCTAAGGCACATTCTTGAGTGGTGACAACCACAGTCACACTCACAGTGGTTAAAAAAGTTGCACGTGATCATTCCTGCAGCCCAGGCACACAGCCCAGCCCAGCAGCCCGTGTCACTGTAGAATGCTGCTCTGCGCCCCGCTGGCACCAGGAGCCAGCCTGACCACAGCACGGTGCTTCCAGCGCTGCAGGGGCCCACATGGCCCAGGGCAGCCAGCAACATTCCCCTAGGTCCCCAGGCCTAAACTCTTCTGCACCTTCAGAGTTGTTCAGCACCTCAAAAAATGCTCTAAATAAATATAAAAGGGGTTTAAAAAGATCAAGATTGATATTCAGACTCCTTCTCATTTTTTGCGGCATTACTTACAACACGAACTATGTTTGTGCACTCCAGCATAGTTTGCCTGGTTTCCAGTACCAAATGAATCTCATGTGCCCTCTGTGTGACTTTATTTCAAAACCTCTCAACTTATTTTAAGTTGCCAACTCTAGAAGTGCTAAAGACCCAATTCTCCACTACTATCAAAGTGCCTGTAACCTTTCACTAACCTATCAAGGGGCAGACTTGGTGATCTCAGAGGTGTTTGCCAACCAAACCAGGTGTCAGGTATAAATAACTTCTCTGACTACACCAATTTTAGGGGGTTTTTAGTTAAAGTGATCATGGAAAGCAACATGATATCAAGACCTTAGCAAGCAGAAAAGCTACTAGATATTTCTGTTCAGGGAAAACCTGGACCAAGGACCAGTATCTCTATTGGCATATCCCAAACACACATACACACAAGAGCCACCAATGATGTATGAGGTATTCAACAGGACCATTACACTTAGCTTTAGGACCTAGTGTTAATCATTTTATTTATCTTTTTGTCATGATCGTAAAACCCATTAGACAGTGTCAAAAGTCATACAGCCTTTGCCATTCTTTTTCCAGCCATTCATGGTATTGGGAATGTCCAGCCTGAAAGTAGCTTCATCTTTTATCTTTATAAACATTGCTGGTGCTTCTCTAGCTCTCTACATTGAGGTTTTTGTGAAAAAAGTGTGCATCTCATGAATTTATCCCAGGTAGCAATCAATTTCAAATAAAACACTGCATATTCCCAGAATAAATTTCAAAAAACTTTCATTGTCTTTATTGTGAGGGAAAGCTATACTTGTAAAACAGTTTTCCCTTTATGCTGCATCACTTGGTACATGTCTGGTAAAAGTAAAATTTTGCTGTGAAAATACTTCAGTTCTTCCATCTACATGGAGGGATTTGCAGTAGTCATGTCAGGGTCCACTACAAGCTTCAAATTAAGCAAGTTTTCCTTAATTTATATTTCCTTTCCACAGTGGAAGCATTTTGCTAGAAACTGACATGTTTAAAATGCTATTTGGCCTTTGCATTCCTACAGCCTTTTGAAAGAGAAGTTTTAAGCATCACTCAAACTGACTAGTTGCGTGAGTTGGTAAAAGTCACAGGTAACAAAGCCTCCTTATGTCACCATGATGAAGAGAAATGTAATAAAGGTCAGATTTTATGAAATTACTTCTTTTACATAAGCAGTTTCAAGGTACCTACACCAACTCAGTGTAAGAATCACGTTGCAGAGACTTGACAGAACAGTAAAAAATGTTGTACTCTTCACAGAGCTCTCTGCAGAAGATAAAACATTGCAGATTATCTGAGAAAAGTTCTCATTAATTTTGTTTTATATTTGATGTCCACTAGTCTTGTGACTTGTATATAAACAGCTCTTAAGGTCTGTTGAAGAAACTAAACCTCAGCTAAGCAATCTTTCAGCTAAAAATCTTACACACTTCTTGACAGTGATTTGTGCATGACTCTTACTGTAATTTTAAAATGTAATTTAAAAAAAAATCATCAGGAGTAAATATAGATGTACTTAAAACCTCGAGCCTTGTCTGTAAGGAATGAACATATGTTTTAGAGCCCTTTATGATCTAAAGTTAAAGCAAGGACAAAATGTGCATGGTCTTGAACATTACCTGAACATTTGAATGCCATGGTTGTATTCAACCCCATCAGCCAAACATCATTATTACCTCAGGGATAAATAAATTAAGCAGCCTGTAGCTCCACCTGTGCAGCTTTCTCACTTTTGTGCTTGTATGGTGAATTGTGATAGGAAATACATTTCTTTTAAGCTTAGAAATCCTGTAGCGGCTAGAACTTGATCCAAAACAACTCCTACTCATTAGGATGTCTCCACATAATTCATTTGGAGTACCACTTCAAACCGCCATTTGGGAATCACGAGGTCACTCCTAACTGAAAAAATATTCCATCTCATGTCATCTCACTGCCATATTTCTCTACAGTAGCCTTCTCCACTGGCCAATCAATAATAAAAGCAGACACAGACTCCAGCACTTGAGCAGATATTCGAGCTTTGCTAAATCTCCATTCCCTTATGGATTGGGTCATTTTCCCTTGACAGCAACGCAAGGAACCAGAGTGCACCAACAGCACGCTCCCAGCAGGGGCCACTCAGTCTCACAGAGGCTGCTGCTCCTCTGGCTTCCCAATCCCTCCCACCTCCAACCCACATCTCATTTTTACTGGATTTCCAGCCACATTACCCCAGACACAATACTTTCTCCAGCATATAGCAGGCTGTGCAAGTTGGGCAGCAAACAGAGAAAAGGTTCAAGGCAGTGGAAAATACTTCTGAAAGGAAAAGGAATATTGACGTGCATATGTTTCAAAAGAGCTGGGTTAAGATAAGGCAGCTTAATCTTTTAACTCGGGTTTTATTTGCAATTAAGTAGGTTGGGAAAACACAAACTGGTTAGAAGCACACGTAGGTAAGTGTCTGTATTTTGGGAGTGTTTTTATCCCATTCCTAGGGGAAATAACTGCCAAGGCAATCGCTCTCTGAGCACTACAATATCCATTTCTGCTTGAGTTACTGCCCTTTGGCTGTTAGCTGTTCTCGACTTACGTACCCATACACTGATACACTGTCTCTTTTTCCTTGTTTTTTTCCTCCAACAAGAAATATGTTTTTTTCATAGTATAGTAAGACAATTGATGGAACCTACAAAGTACTAAATCTACATATAATAATGACTACAAAAAAGAACCAAATGTGCAAGCTTACAATCTCTTTCCTCTCTTAAAGTATCGTTCTCAACATTTGGGAGTGGGAAAGAAGAAGATGTCTGACAAACTACAATAAATCTTATTTTACACCAGCACGAGGAGACTCAGATACGTTTTACATTAATGCCAAAAGCAGTTATTAAAAGATTAATGATTTCTTAATAGCTAGCTTACTATAAAGCAAATCAGTGGTCTGTTTAACAGATTGCTTGCAGATTCAGTAGTCCTAAATGACTTTAACACTTTATACTGGCCTTGATGAGCACTCTTTACCACACAGTACTTCTATGGTTGTAATGTATGTATAACTGTTGATAATTTATAATTCTTTTATCAAGCAGTATATTTAGTAATGTATCATTTTTACAGAAATCAAATGCCTCTCAGACACCACTAAAATTGTCTTAGTTTTCAACACATTTTATCTCCTCTTCTGATTCCTACTGCTTTGCTAGGTACTTTTGTGTTTGTTCAGATCTCCTTCAAATGAAGAAATACTTTTCTGGCATTAAAATGCTAGAGTTTCGCTATCTCCTTTTCAAATATTGAAAACAACAGGCCTAGGAACACATCTTCACCTTTTGCTTTCTATAACCCATACAAGAATCACAAATGCAAGCACTGTATAGAGAAAACAGACACCATCAGTTTCACTATCAGAAAAAAGAGAAAAATTCACCACCATTGACTCTTATCAGGGCTAAAGTACAGCATCTTTTTGTCACAGCTGTTTTGGATAACTTGTGATGACTGGGCCTTGCATAGGTAGCCTTTATGGTTGTGAACATTTACCAGAGCTATGTAGTTTAGGTCACTGAAGTAAGACTGTTCCAGGAATGTCACAACTTCGCTTAATTTTCAGAAACAAACAGCTTCAGAAATTATCACACCATCTGAATGAAAAGATAATTACGTTGTAATGAAATGAAGCTAAATGCAGTAGCTTATAGGTATGTAACAAGGAATTTTTTTTCTTATGCCTCATTTGATCAGAAAATTACCACTTGAGGCAGCTGTACAATTGTGACAGATATCATCTCCATGGTGTTCAGACACACAGAAATCCAAAAAGTGTTCACCTGAATTTCTGGCATGTGACAGTTTCTACTGCAAAGCCTGCTTCATATTTTCAGAGCTGCAAGATCTTCAATAGAAGGAATCCCATACTATACCAAATAGGTGCACACGCGGAGTTATCAACACTTGGCATTCACGGTACAATGGGTGGAGTGTTCTTTGCTGTGAAGGGACATCGCGTCTCCCATCCCCTCACACCAATTCTTTCTGGAGGGCTGGGAGGTGGAGCTGCTATGGGAAAACTCATGTACCAAACCAGACTCTCAGTGCCCAGCTACAGCTCTGCTTCTCAGGAGCAGGACCATTGTCTTCCCATTTTTTAAAATTCAAACCAGATTTATCAAGGTACTGCATTGTGCTGATGCTGCTTACACCTCTTTTTTATATCAATACCTTATTTTATTTCTGTATAGTTTTTCCTGGGATTTATTAGTAGCCAGCCACTTACTAAACAGTTTTCATTTTGCAGATGCTTTAGTGAATTTATTCTACTTTAGTTCGAAGAGCCAACTCAAAGTTTTAGGAATAATGAGTAAATAAATTGTAGCATGTGCATTTATGTACTTAAAAGAAGGCAGTTTAAAAATACAGATTAGAAAATACATTTGGAAGATAGCTTTCAGTTCCATAGGAGAATTTAATACTGGAAAACACTTTATAGAGGAATAGGCCTCAAGGAAAAAAAAAAAAGGGAATGAAGTACACAAATACCAACACAACATTCTTCAATAGCTGGATAGGTTGTATTCAAAGCAATGCTCCTCTTTGAGAACTCTACAGGGACATTTTTGACCGCATTGTGAATATCACTGCATGCTCTCAGCAGAATGCAAATGTTTATGTTGTTATTAATGCCAATAACAAAATTTCACAATAGAACTGTTAAAAGATGATTCTATTTCTTTATAATTATGTGCTGTCATTTTCTGTTTTGTCTTTAATTTTTTATAAGAGAAGCAGCAGGGAGTCTATCTGCAGTTTTTTTCTGTACAGATTTCTCAGTGGATCTAGATTTCAACCTTCACAAAACAATTGTTTGGAATACCAATTGCCTTGCTCTTCAAATAATTCTTGAACAATTGCAGGTACTATTTACAGACATGTAACAAATTGTAAAATTTTGATTTGAATTAGACTTTGAAACCAGCTTATTAAATAATTCATAAATACTAACAAATAAAAGATGCTCAAGAACTTTGTGATGGAAAACATAACTGTGATTATAAGGCCTTCTCCAAGCAAGCCAGCATGTGATAATTGGAGCCACAGTTCAGCTTACCATGTGGGAGTGGACAGGAGTCCATGTGAGACCCTTCAAGCAATGACTGAGGAGCAACAGCTTGCATGCTTCTCATCAGCTATAAGTACGTACGTGTTTATATATAGCAGGAGGACACAGAAGTCTTTTGCACAAAAAAAGCCCAGGAAAGCCAAAGAGATCCACTGCCAACCTCTGTGCTCCCAGCCCACGAGGAACAGCACAGCGCAACTTCGTTTTAATAAGCTACTACAATGTCAGAAGTCTTTAAAGCTACGATTAATCAAAAACAATTGCAACACTAGGATCAGTTGCATCCTTGTCCAGATCCATCTTCTTCCAAACTTCATGTAATAAATGAAGACTATGCCTCCAGTGTTTTTGTTCATCTATCTCCATGTCAATGATTATTACAGCGTTACAAAACAAAACAACAGAAAAGCTTAATTTCAAGGAAAATTTATGGTGAGTGAAACACATTTAAACTTGACTAGATGAGAGTAACCAAATAAATCTGATGTTTGCTCAAACAAAAATTTTTGCAAAAAAAACAGGTTTAAAATGTCACTGCTGAAGTATTGAAGTATAATTACCAGTGTAGGGAGGAATAAACACTGGTTAATAAAACCAGAATCAGACACATTAGCTAGATAAACAGACTATCATGCAGACTACCCAGCTGTCACTATAATTTAGTTCTCTATAGTGTGACCTTCAATACTGTCCAAGCTAATTCTATATGCCTACATTGTCTTAAATTCTCTGCAATTTAAAAGCAATAAGCTTAAAATAACCTGCAGTTTAAGAATAGTAGGCTGGGGGGAAAAGAAAAGCACCACAAACAATCTGAAAGTTAATACTGAATCAAGCAGGGTCACTGTCCCTTAAAGGCAGGAAAATTGCAATAATAAAAGTATATTTCTTTAATCTTTGGCTGATATGTCTGATTTATCTTTTCCTCCTTTAATACTAAACTAAAATGAACTATCAGCATGATGATGAACTGGTGCCAAATACAGAGAAGTGTCTGAAACAGGAATCTGTACTCTCAGAGAGCAGAGGATGCCCACCCCACCACCACAGTTCAGCATCTCCATGTGTTTTAGCCCACTCTCATATGGAACTTGGTCACTCACGCAGGCTGCCTGCACCCTCCTATGATCCAGCAAGAACACAGGCAAAGCTATGTGAGTGCTAATATTTTCTGTAATTTCCTCTAAGAGAAACAGACTCTTCCAAAAGCAAGTGGCATGACAGGATCAGGGAGAGGCCCCATCACACAGGGCAATCACAGCATCGCTGAGACCTTTGCAATGGAGGAGGAGCACCTGGCATGGACCAACTGTGCCATTAGACACAGTTCTCAGCCATTGCATGAGCTGCCAAACAACTATATGACATTAGCAGTGTAATGTAGTGACAATAAAGACCAATTTGTACCAGAATTAATTAATGTGTGTTATCACCTAGTACCCTAATTGAGAGGCATTTATCCTTATTTAAAATATAGCAAATATACAGATCACAAGACGGACAAAGAAGCTTTAGGAAACAATGGGGAAAGAAAAGAGAGAATGCAATGACTGCGCAGGATGCCCAAGTGCAGCGACACATTCACTGCATATTCATCTGTGTTAGGCTTAATTTGCAGCCTCACTTTCAGCTTAATAATTTGTTAACTATTTGCCAGAAATGAGCAATGTCTCAGGATCTTGAATCTCTACAGTCTAAACAACTACAAAAATGTCTTTGTGCAGGGACCAAGCCAACATTGCATCATCTTTGCAATCAATGAACCTACATAGCTTAATGTTTTGTTGTAGGGGATCTTAAATCTAACTGCAAATGCTCTTGAGCAGGAAATCTCTGAGGGCTCAGGAACAAAGAACAAGACTTCAGCCCACCAGGGTTTTCCTTGTAAGCCCTCTATGCTGCACATTTTGTAAATTCTCTACAGTGATGCCATGATATTTTGTCTTTTCTTTTTGTATGCCTTTTATGTATTCTCAGTACCCTTAGCATGCATACTTGTAATTCTTTAAGTCTGATATCTGAGCATAGTACTGGTATTCTGCTAGGCCAGAAGACCAAACATCCTAAAGGTCTAAGGTCTTAATTTTAGGACTAAGGGAAAGGCATCAATATCATAAAATAAAAGGCAGAAAAGTTGAGTGGGAGAAGTCTGTAAGAGAGCTGGAGAATCACATTATTTATTTTTCTTCTGTGCCACTCAGACACTGACCTGCATCAGGCACACAGTGCAATGGGGAAACACAGAAAAGCTGTGGGTTGTAGGAGGCCCTGTATGGCTTCAGCAGGACTGATACTTACAGGGCTCCAAAAAGAACAGAGTAATTTTAAACATATGCAAACTGTAGAAAGCGCTCTTCTCTATTGTCCCTCATTGTGTGGACATGAAAGAGTCAGCCTGAACTTTGCTCCATTTTGAAAATTTGTTACTGTTCTTGAGATCTTATAAGGCTTGCTTTAATGGTACATAAGCAGTGAGGTTGAAGAGGCAGGTGTAAGAGATGTTCCATCTAGAACAATGTCATTTTGAAAAGAAAAATTCATATTTTTTAAGACTGAGTTATTTGCAATTGCTAATTAGACTGTCAGTGAGCTTTGAAGGGTGATGATCCATATATTAAAACTTTAAGGTCTTAATGTATTAAATGATAATGGATCCAAAGGTACAATAATGTACTATTGAACAGATAACTACACATTTATAATGGGCAGTAATGGGGCTTATGGTCTATGATATGGACTATTAGGCCTATTCTGAAATTTACAGAACAGATTTTAACAAAGAACATGACAGGTTCACGCTGCGTTCAGCTTCCACAGGGGAGCAAGAAAACACAGCGAACACAGGTGACACGATCATCACCCTCACAGCTGTCCTCCTTTCTCCTGCACCCACAACAGCCCTTTCAGAGGTTCTGAATGTGAGCAGGTAAGAACAAAATGCAGCAGTGCCCAAGATCATTGATCTCAAACCTTCCCACGAGTAATTAAATGATGGTGCATCATGTAAAATGCTTCACTCAAACATAACCCTGCTTAGAGAAATATCTGGCAAATTGTAAGATTCACTACTTTCCACAGAAGACACATTCCTCAAAACTTCTGTACTTGGAAACACCACAGGTAAATCTGCCAAATCTTCATTTCAGGAGGTCACAACATTTAATAAAGCTTGCCTTACCTTTCCTTCTATAATGTAGTAAAGCAAAGCAATGTTTCAAACACATGAAATAATATTCAATCCTCATCGCAGAACTGACCTCAACGCGTAAGATGCACTTAAGCCTCACTTTATTGTGTCTCTAAAAGGGGAAAAACAGGCAAATACAAGAAAATCTAAACATTTCATATTAACATCATCTGTCATTCATAGAAATTGCCTTCCTATATTTATCTGGTTTGCTTCCTGTGAACTCAAGAAAACAGGAAATTCATAAAAAAGATCAAACATAGAGCAACACAGGCTTTATTTTCAACTATAGGGAAAACACTACATGGTGAAGGACAAAAAAAAAAACCTTATTTACTAAAAATGCCCATACTAAACAAGGTTAGCTGATAGGACAAACTCAAACAAGTAAATGGCATAAGACAGTTGCTGCATGTGTTTCATGTACATAAGATATTCATTAGTCAGAAGGTAAAGACAGCCTGATTTTAAAACCCGAATTATTTTTGCATCTCTGTTTGTAAAGAAAGGATCAACAGCAGTTTTCTACCATCTTAGAATTAATCACACTGCTATATAAATCCTCTATATTTTAAGAACACCAAAAGTGCGATTTCAGAAAAGCTAAATAATGTACAAAATTGAAAAATGTCATCCTTTTAATATCTCCCCTTGTGAGAAAAAAAAATTGCAATTACAACTATGATAACCGATTGTAGCCTTCTTTTAAAGCATTATAGAAGTTGTCATTGTTTCGTTAAGCAATTTAGATTCAGAAAACGTGACCTACCATACCCTGAGGGAGAGACCTATCGTAGCAGTAAGCAATACATCTCTACACACTTGTAATTCAGAGGCACTGAGGCAAAAACTGTCAAAACATTACAAAAGTCGACAAGGATGTATGGTTCATTAGTCTAGGAACTGATGTGTTATGGACCTCTCTGTGATCAGCCTGATAATTTAAATCAAGTTACAAGTTTATGTAAACCCACTAGAACTCTATTATTAAATTTCAGATCATGCCTTCAACAAAGGCACTCATAATTGCAGAGATTTATCACAAGGCCACAACTAGCCCCCTATCATGCCAACTTAATCAATAATCAATTTATAAAATATCATTACTTTAACAGAAAATCTGTAGCTCTTTTTCTTGCATTGACTTTGAGGACCAAACTATAATATCAGCATAATAATATCAGTAAGCCAGTCATGTTCGTTAACACAGAATTAGATTGCAAAGGCTTCAATATTTCCAAACAGTTACGTGAATAGAGCAGGGTGATCTGCAGCAGCAGATCCATCTGCCCCCTTCCCCGTGCTGCTCTAAGCCTGTCCAAGCTGTCTGATGCTCACAGTGGTGTGTACCTGACAGTCCTGGAGCACACTACCTGAGCATGAAGTTTCTTCATTTCCCCCAGCTTTACATCCCTGAGAATGATATTTAAAACATGAAGCCACTCCCCACATACTCCCAGTCTACAGCCCATCCTGTTGTTCAAACAGGACCAGGACTCTTGCAATTAGAGTGAAGATGAGAGATTGCAGAGCTGGACTTGCAATCAGTGTCTCCATATTTCATTCACTGTAACATGTCACTGCAAAAGAGATCAAGTTCAACTCTAATGGCATGGTTTGCATATGGTGTGATTCTTGGGACTGTTCTGTGCAGGGCCAGTTGTTGGACTTTGATGATCCTTGTGGGTCCCTTCCAACTCAGGATTATCCTACAATTCTATTTCAAGGATTTCAAGGGGGACTTTCCTTGAGAGATTTCTTTTTTCAATGATATTACATGCTGATACCTGTTTTTACAATGTGAGCTTTCTATCTAGAGAAAAGAAAAATAACCTGGAGGTGATAACAGTGCTCAAGGACTATAAATGATCAGTGCTACCAAACTTAGTTCATAAGACACCCTTGATCCCCAGGATAAAGTGGCAGTAGTCCTGTAGTTAACTGCTTGATTATCATTTGGTATTATTTTTTTCTGAATATCAAGAATTAGTCTAATAATATTGCATTCCATATTTTGGGCACAGAGAACCAAAATTTCAAAATTTGGTTTATGAAGTTTATGAAGTTTTTCTAAAATTACCACTCTAACCCCAAAATACATTCCTGTCATTCTGCAGTCCTGAGACACAGAAAGGTGGTGCCAAGTATTGAACCTGTAAAACTTTCCCAAATTCATGTCCTTCTCATGACACGCCAGAGTCCACTTTATTAAACACAAGTTTCTGGTTTTATGCAGCTTTTATTCACTTATGAAAATTACTGCATGAAACGTGAAGATATGAAGAAAGGTTAACCCAAAAATATGTTTCATTTTCAAAGGATTTTTTTCCAAGTAATTTATACTGAAGTGCTGCATAAAGTCACAGTAAATTCAGGTATTTTACATTTGTCTGATTTCTCCAAGTCATCGTTAATTTAAGCATTTATTTCCAAAAGTGCCAGAACAAACATTGCACAGGCACTGCCATTCCGTATTACTCCGTAACTTAACACTCGTTATCATAAACCCGATTTCTGCAGATCAGAGTGTGCCTAATGAAAGCATACATGGCAGGCACATGCTAGTTCTGCTGCAGGACTGCATTTTCCTCCTCTTTCCTCCAAATACACAGAGCTTCTGGAAGCCTTTTGTCAACAAATTCAGAACCTGATAAACCTGACAAACCTAGGTTTAAATACCTCAGCTAGATTTCACCATTGCTGAACTGTGGAGAGGGGAAGAAGCTGAGCTGCCTTTGTGGGCTGGGTGGCTGCTGAGCTCTGTGGGCAGGGACAAGGGGACAGAGTAGGGACACCCTGCAGACAAGCAATTAAGAACTGGCAGCACGCTCCCACCTTTCAGAACAAAAAACTTGCTTCAGGACACATACTTGTCAGACTACAGCTCTAAAGGGCTATCAGTGCATAAACACAACATGTCCCAAATTCCAAAAGGCTTTTTCTACACCATGTGATGTCAAACTATCAATAAATAAATACAAACAAAAACCAAAAAACTCCCATTACAAGACAAGACAAGCAAAAATTATCTTTCCACTCAACAAAAAAAAATTGTGCAATAAGAAAATACTGCACTTAGGACAGACATAATGTGAAAAGCTCAGGGGACAATGTCGGTTTTCCAGTTGCAAGGCCCATTAGCTGCAGATCCAGACACTCCTGATATCTGAGAGCTTGTCAGATTGTCCCAAAAATGCCCTGAGAACAAATTGGTTATTGTCTGGGATGTCTCATTTTGCTAAGGGATGAAACTGTTTCCCTCTAACAGCATCACTTCACAGTATTACTGCACAAATTGCAAAAAGGGTGTTTCCCTGCAGGCCATGATCAGAAATCACTGATGCAGAAGGACTTCCAGAAGATGCTGTAGAAAGCAAGAATGTAAAACACCTGCTTTCTCTGAAAGGTTTCCCTCTATTAACAGCACTTGCATTTCTGGCTGTTTCTAGCAAATTACTCACTATTCCTGATCAGCATTAATGCCAGCACTTGTCTGCTTTCAGAGATGCTATTTTGAATGTCAGATACTGTGGAAAACAGAGACACGCACACACAGAACATGAGACTACTTGGGATTTGTTTTGAGAGGTATCATCATTTCAGAAGACAACCAAAAATAGCTTGACTTCTTTAAAGTTGTGTTCAAAGCCTGTGTACTCATTGCTCTCTGATGTCAATCTCAAGAAGCACTGCACAAGTAAACGCTAAGCACAACAATAAAAGAGTTCATGGCATGCCTAAACCTTTTCCATGACACAGTAACAAGGCTACAATGATACAGACTCAAGCAAAATGCATCTCTGCACTGAATCACAGCAGTACAAAGAAGGTATTATTTAATGGCTCAGCTCAAAAAAAAAACCCCAAAATACATTCATTTATGAGAATTTCCATATCCTCCAATGGATTAAAGCTTTTAACTTGGAAATTCTTGAGAAAATCTCTTGCAACATGCACCTACAAGCTTTTATATCAAATTTCTTTCTGAGCTCAGGGTTAAAATGAAATAAGCTTTCAAAGCAAAACAGATTTTTTTCTCTCTCTCAAAATCAGATGACACAATGAATGGTGAAAAATCTTGTCTTGGTTTCCCCAGATGATGTGTGATTTCTTGCATGAACTTCTGTTTTTCAGAAAGAGTCAATATCATGGCAATGCCGTGTACTTGCAGAACTTTAGTTGCTTACTGATTTTGAAGGAAAAACTTCATATGGCTCAAACTTTAGCTTTTCACATGAATACTGGTAAATAAACACTAAAGGAGCTTATATTATATTATTAAACAGGTCACATTGCACGCTATCTTAATAATTAAACAACATCACTTTCTTGATGGAGAGAATTCCTGGCTGAAATTTAAATGTAGGTACTCCAAACAGAAATATGCATGAGTAAACATTTGCTGTAATTAACTGAAGACCACAAAATCACCACTAAAGATTTTCTTTTAATACCATTTTTTTCTGCAGCTTAGATAAAATCTGCAAATTTTCTCATTGATCAAAGCAGAATACTGGAGAAATGAAATCTTAACAAGGAGCAATGCTCAACTTGGGGTTTAAACTATAGGTTTCCACTCTTTTACCCAGGTCTCTTCTCCTCTCTCCGCTTTCCCCCCTCACAGAATAATGCTTTTAAAAGAAGATGGAGATTACACTTTTTACAAGGCTCCATTTGAAAGTAGATGGGATTTTTGGCTCAAAATCCCTTTCAGAGCCATTATGATTTCATGCTAATTTTACTATTTGCATTATCTTTTGCACAAACCTCAATTTAGTGAATATATATACCAATTAAAATTACCAACCAACCTATCTGCTATATACAATCATAAATAAGTTTACAGGAGTATTATTTGTCTCAGCAGCAAGCAGACTCATACTTGAAATGAATAACACCTTCAAATTAGTATAATTTACTGTCTTTATGAAGTCATTATAATTTTCATTCAAAATGAAAGGAAAAAGAAACCCTTAGTAATACCATGAAAACAAATAGATTACCAATTCTAATTGTCTCTGGGACTTGGTCTTGGTGGGTTTAATTCCTAGAGATACCTCAAAGATTAAACAAGTAGTTTGTGCCCCAATACACCTGTTGGAATACTGGAATTGAGACCTTACTCATGCCTCTCTTATGCCTAACTTCCCTCAGTTGGCACTTTCATTTCTAACCATCGTGCTGCCTTGTTTGTCTGATAGCTTAAATAATCTCCAGGCAAAGGTGCTTGTGGGAAGCTGCGACAGCGTCTAAGGCACGGGTGAATGCTGCAGTCACTCACCTGTTTATAGGAAGGGGCCCTTGGACAAGCCTCATTTACTTTTTCTATGCTTATGTAGGAACCAGTCCCACAGCAAGCAGCAGCAGAAGGCTCATTCTTACTCAGTCAGCTCTCAGGTACCCAGCACAGAAACCACTCAGAGCTGAGGAAAGCAGAAACTCAGGCTTCAAAAGAACATTCATTTTGAAAACTGAGAAATATCCTAGTTTGGGTATAAGGCAAGCTGAGGCAAAAGGCTACTTAAAGTGCCTGACAGGTGCCTGAATCCTGTGAGGAATGAAGGTTTATTGCTGCGCTGCCGTGCCTGGCTCAGGCTTGGCCTACAGCTTGGGGTTCGATGCCCGCAAGGAACAGCGGTGTCGGTGCAAGGTTACTGAGGTTTGCGTGCCTCAGTTCTTCTGGCCTGAAAGCCGTGTGCAGCAAGCAAGTTAATGCTGTTAAAAGGCAGTAGCAAAGGCAAGGAGGAAAGAATCGGAATCTCTGTGGCTGCAGTCCAAGTTTTATTTCTCTGCCCTGAGGGAGCAGGGAGATACAAGCTTGAAGGAAAGCCAAACAGAGAGACAGTTTTTCACCCTCTGATCACAGGCTTTGAAGGGTTACAGAGAGAGGGAGGTACAACAAAGGTAACCAATTAAAACATGATGAGACTTGACAAGTAACTAATAGAGACATACCAGGGGAGAAACAAATTTAAACTGACCAATAACGGTATAGCTGGAGGGAATTTTAAAACAAGCTGACCTGTCCGAGCCCAGGGATATGCAGGCTCCGGCACAGGGGAGGAGACGGGGTGTGAGTGGCATTCAAGGGGTGTAAGCTTTATGCCACAGATTTCCCCTTGGATCCGCCCTCAGGGGCAGAATCCTGGGTGGGGAAATCCACCCACTCAGTGTCACTCACACCAAAGGTGGGATGAACCACCGCAACAGTTTATGTCTTTGCTACAGGATTAATATATGCTATTTCCACTTGATGAATACAGCTAAGTGCAGCATAGTTGCCATTATCATTCACACAGTGAAATCGAACATGAACTGGACAAAAGGAGCTGTGAATTTTAAGTTTCTTTTCAAGAATATATTTAGCATCAGAGATTTTTATTTGCAACAATGGTACAGACAACAAAAAGCTGCCTTTTTCCAGGCTGAAGACCAAACCATCGGAGGGTCCCCAGAGCCCTGACATGGGGCCAGCCAGGGGAGAGACTGCATTACGAAAACGTGATGAAGAGTTGCAAGGGTTCACACTAAGCTGTCGCGAGGTTTTAAATCAAAATTGTCTTGACGGGGAAAAGGTCAGGACACCACTTCTCACCTGCCTCTCACCAACACTCCCCCAATACCAACGGAGAACTAGTTCACAGTCCTGGAAAGAGTGACCAGGAGCACTTATCCAGCTACTGAGCCATAGAGGTAATGGCCTTTGCCCTGGATGCAACAATACCCACTGCCACATCAGGCCAGAAAAGCCCGCAGACCTCAGCAGTTTTACTTCCCCATTAACCCAGCACAACAAAGAATGCCTAAGTCTTTTTACGGGTAAAGAGGAAAGCACACATTGGATGTAAAGCCAAGAAACTTTGATTACAAAAGTTGGAATCTTCAGGGCATAGTCAAAGGGCTCGGTCCAGTTTAGCAGTTACAGAAAAGGAACATGCTGTTGGACTATAATCTATTATTAAATAATACAGTACATGACAGTTAAAGCTGTTATAGGCACACTTCCTTTCACTGACAGAGAAAGGAGTGGACTGCTGCTTGGGCTCTTAACACCAACAGCTCCCAGCTGGCAGGGGGAAACAAGTCAATGCCACCCATATCCCAGTTCCTTCACTGCAAGGAACATGATGTTGAC
Organism: Eulacestoma nigropectus; assembly: GCA_013397775.1. Taxonomy (NCBI): domain Eukaryota; kingdom Metazoa; phylum Chordata; class Aves; order Passeriformes; genus Eulacestoma; species Eulacestoma nigropectus. The sequence goes on from VZTE01006207.1 coordinate 663,291, forward strand.
AGTAAACATCATGTAAAGACATCCAGGATGTCTTTAAGGCCATTTTTATATGTCTTCTAATACTCTTTCAAACCTTGCTCTTCCTTTAGTGATTCAGACTTACTGTATACAGTAGATTTTGCATACAAGCTATTTGTTCTTTATTCTCTTTCCTGCCACAACATAATTTTTACCCAACTCCTAAGCCTGCATTTCTCTGACCACTGGTGAGTCATTTAAAACTGGGAGGTCTCTGGTGCTCACTTGTGTGCCACCTCTCATCATCCCATGCCTGTACTCCTCCATGGGGCATCCTGTGTCCTTCGAGGCCTGGCTGTTCCACCAGGCTGTTTCTCTACACTACACCACTTTAAAAAAAAAATTATTAATACTTTGTTCTATGTAAAATTACTACTTGTCACTGCTATTTTTCTGGAAACACTCTTGTTGTATGATACAGATATTATGAATATATAGGCTACTAGCAGAGTTGCTCTTACAGAAAATTCAAGCATCAAAAAGGCTCAAGACATGTCACAAGCAGCGTTGTTCAAAGACAACGAGGTACTTTTATGAACCACTTCAGAGACACTTGGTTTGCCATTTACAAAATTAAAAAAAATAAAAAACAAACAAAAAAACCCCCAAGTTATAAATTACTTAGTACATATCATTAATTATTACATACTAGTACTTAATACTGAAGGTTTTAGAATATAATTATATTATATGAGAAAAAACCTGGAAATGCGGGTTCCCTTGTAAAAGCCCTGTTGTGCAAAAAGAACTGCAAATCATAGTAAGGGAAACACCTACACTGAAAACTATAACCTTTAATATCTTAGCTTCCTGAAATGATTGAGATTTCAGATTTTTGTCTTGACAGCAGTATTTCCAAAAACCAATTACAGCTAAATACATAGATATATATAGTGCAGCTAGATACACGTCATAGAGTTTCAGATGCATTCACTCATTTAACCTGCTTCATCAGGGAAAAAGAACAGCGCAAAATAAAGGAATGTATCTGCAACTGACCTAAGAAAGCTTGAGAGCTGTTAGAGTTGTGTGTGTAAATTTTAAACTGCTTGTTTTTACTAATGTGCTTACTAGTTAGGGCTATAGTGCAGTATATGAAAGGGTAATGAGCTATTCAGTGTCTATTCTAACTGAGCTATTCGTGTCTAGTTAATGCATTTCAAATGTAATTGACAAATTAATATCTCCAACTTTTCCCATTAACAGCATTAAATAAGGAAATTGCTGTTCCAGAATTGTAACCTTATTATTTATTATACCAAACTCCTCTTGTAACATATTAGTTGGTCTACGTTTTCTCCCAATAAATCAAAGTGAAAGAAAGAAAACAAACTTCTTCCTTCTATTTATGAGATTCCATTTCTGCCTATTTCTTAAGACAGACAATGAAAACTAATAAAATTAATTCCAGTGTTTATATTCAGGTTCTCAATCTTGCAGTGTTCAGTTTATCAATTGTAAAAGTTAAGCATGTAGTTAAAAAGAGTCTGAAGCATTAAAAAATAAAATGACAATGTGGAACCCTTGTGTTTGCCTTGTTGATTTCAATAATGTCTTCCAGTACTAAAGGGCCATGTTTTAAACAATCATTTTTAACTAAACCTTTTCCAGAAAACAAGGAACAAAAATAGCCTCTGGCCTGCTAAATATCACTATGGCACCCTGACTATGAAGCTGTTCTAAGTCAGACACGACAGAGGTAACCAAAAACAGGTCAGGTTTTGCTCCATTTCTAATACTTGAGTATCTCAAACAGCAAGCAAAGATCAGGTCCCTTCTTTCACTCTGTAATGGGTTGAAACTGAGTTGATTGACAAGCTTTTAAGCCAATGCGTTTTTGCGAATTTTGCATATTTAAACCCCGTGCAAGGGTGGGGAAGTTCCTCTTGCTCCCGGTCTCCGGACAGAGGAGGAGGGGGCCTCTGAGCAGACTCCGGGCCCGGCCCAGGCTCCTGCCTGCCCTCCCCTCACCCCTCTCCCTTCCCTCTTGGGCTGCTCGACAGCCGCATCCATCCGGCTCGGCTTCTGGAACCGGAGCGTCCTCTCTCCCCCTCCTGCAGCCCGCGCAGACCCAGCGGAGCCTCCTTTCCCAGCCTGCACAGCTCACACCAAACTGAACAGCAGCGCAGCCCGTGAGGAAAGACGTGAGGGAGAAGAACATGGAGGCTGCACGGTCAGAGAGAAAGAGAAAGTCAGTCACGTGGGACGACGCAGAGATGGCGGCGGGAGAAAAGGGTGTGTGCATTCCGGCGCCAATCTTAAATCCCCTTCTAGCAGCTGTGGAGGACTGAACTCTTTAAATCATCTTAAAGTATGGGGAGATGAAAATCCATGCCTGTGAGAATTTATGTTGCAGCCTGTGAAGATGTAAGAGAATGCCTATGCCAGGCCATGTAGTTGTGAAGCAGCTTTTAGAGGTTTGTGAAGAAGCAGAGAAGCCCTTGTGTTTAAGCTGGAATAATTCATGTTTAAAAGAGACTGGAAGCAGAGAACCTTTGTGTTTGGGCTGGAAGAATTCATCTTTAAAAGGACTTGTAACCCGATGTGATGGCCGATGATTGCAGTATGAATATACTGTGGAATTGTCATGGGAGAGATATTTCACTTCAGTAGATAGTTTCTGGGCGGACTACTGAATTGTGAAGGATTTCCACGGCATTGCAGAAGGGAACCCTTTTCCCTAAGCATAAGAAAGAGACTTTTTGCAACACTGACCAAAATTGTTACCCTTTGTGTGAGGTGGTAAAGGAGGAGGGAGTGTTGGGGGGAGAAAAGGGAGGGGGCAAGAGGTTTTTGCTTGGGGAATGCTGGAGGGAGCAGAGTTTTGCTTTAACTTCTTATTATTTCTTGTTACTTTTAACTCTGTTAGTAATAAACTTCTTTCCATTCTTTAAAGTTTAGGGTCTGCTTTGCGTTTCTTCTGATCCTTATCTCACAGAGTAAAATAGATGTGATCAAACCACTACACACTCAAATACCCACTTCTACCAAGGATAAGAGATTAGATTTTTGGCTATTTCTTTTGGACACACATTTGCACGTGGCTGTTTCTGTTGGTTAGCTGCTCAACTCAAAGGCTGAAATGAGGGTTTTGACATCCCTTTACATTTTGGGTATTCCTAACTTCATACTATTCAAGGCTGTTCACTCTCAAGGCACAGCAGAATAAGAAGACTGGCACCTTAGCAGTGCACTGCCAACAGTCCTACTGGTATTTGTATACTGGAAAGTTTGGGTTATTAGGGATATTTTTAAGACTCATTCAAATTTTATAGTACTGATATAAAGCAAATCCTGTGCTTCTAGTGGAGAAATTAACTTTAGGTTTCTCCTGAGTTGACAACAAAGTATATCTCACAACACTTAACAGTTCTGACTACTACTGCAGAGCCATGAACTTCCACATTTGCTAATAACATTTACACCTTTAGCTGTTCACTGGCAATAACTAACTAAAGAGCCTAGATAATCCACAAGTCAGTTGCATAGCTATTCCTCTGACAAACATAAGCATGCCACTATCATTTTGGAAACAACCATAATTAAACAAGAAACCCAAACCAATTGCACTCATCACCTACATTTAAGATAATTTTTACAATGTATGTATAATGTGAATAATTTCATAGAGAAGAAAAAATAACCTACATCTCACCAAAGTACAAGTGCAAATTGATTTTAAATTAAAGATGTGAATTACACACCATGCAGCTAAATTAAAAAGGTTGATTCCAGAGGAGTTGATATCCTCTACAGAATTATGTCACATATACAAAAACATTTGTTAGATGAAAGGTAAACAGTATTATGGGACATATACTTTTGCTCATGCTCTTCAGGTAAAAGGAGAAGAGAGTGGCATTTAAGAACCTAGGAGCGTATTTCTTTTACCTACTATCAAAGATATTCACAGAAGGTCAAAAGTACTACTTGCACTTCTGATTGTTGATAGAAAGTTTTAGCTTGCCACGCATCAGTGCAGAACAACTGGTAGAATCCCATGCCTTCAATAAGTGAACCTTCTTATTAATAAAATATAATTACTTAACCTGGAAATGCTCATCTTCCAATCCTACAGATCAGCAAATGCAATATGATGGAACTACTGAAGTAATTCCTATGAATTCCAAGTCAAGCATACGGAGATAGGAATGCAAACACACCCTCACCTTTGCAGATAAAACCCACAGAAAAGACTTTGCCACTGTGATCCCTGTATTCTTTGTCCTAAGAAGGAGCTGTGTGCTCTGTTAGGTGTGTCAGCTCAAGAAGCAAAACTGTTGCTTATACCTCATTTCCCAAAGTCACTGAGACATCTTCTTGTGGCACCAGGCAGACAAATTGGAATAGCAGACACGAATGTGTTTAAGCAAGCCCAATAAGCAGCATCATTTCAAATTTCCCCTGTGCCACAGATGTTGCTTTAAGTGATCATTGAGTATGTCTGCTTTAAAATGCTTGAACCAGCACAAGTGCCACTTCATTCCTATGTGATGTTTTCATTTGGCTGGACAGGTGCTCTTGCAGCAGAATATCCAAAAAAAGAACATTTAAAATATGTATTCACCAACATCTGTCTTGCTTTGACTTAAAGAAGCTACTCAAGTATGCATTTAAGTCTGAACAAAAAGTTTTCCATTCACTTTGACCTTCTAAAGAAGCTTCATGAGGCTATATGCCAAAACCAACTTTTATACAAAAGTAACCTTGACTACCCACAATGTGGGCATTGGCAGTTGAGTTGAGAGCAAGGGCACAGAAAAAACAAAACTCGTAACAAAAAGAAACCTCTCAAGCATCTCTAAAAATATAGAGCTTAAAGCAATATATTTTTCAACTGACACATTTTGCAAGCTTTCTAAAAAGGAGCTATCACCAATATGTTGAATATATTCCTTTTTCAGTTATAGAAATACACACATAAAGATGGCATTTTATTTCTAGCCTATGTCAGAAATACCAATTCCTTCATTTGAGATAATTAATTTGAATTCAGGTTATGGAAATTTTTGTATTTTTCTTTCCCATCTATCTATCTACAGCTTAACTTGTGTAGCATTGTCTCACATTAGATGTAAAAGGTATTACTGGTGTAGTAGTAGTAGCTTGCTTACTTATCTGTCAATTTTTTCTGTCGTGTATAACAATATCCAGCCCAAAATGGTTTACAAGTAACACACATGAGTATTCCATCACCAGTAAGATGAAGAAAAAGATCTGCATGGGGAAACACAAAACTACACTCAAATAACATGGAAGAAACATGAGGAAAGGCTGTTTGAAACTGAAGGGGAAATTATTACCATAGACGTCTGTATACTAAGATTACAAAGTGTTTCTGTAATTGGAAACTTGGGATATAAAATTTGGGTTTGCTTTACACCTTAAAAAATATATTAGTATCATAATGACTCTTATATACAGTATGCATCTGTACATTCTACTGGGTGTGTTCCTGGAAGAACATACCTGTATATCCATATAATGTGACAGACCCACAGGCTTAAAGAGAAAATTTAGCCCTATTTTGTGTCTTTAGTCTGGCAGCAACAAAGCAGCTGTTGGTACAGTAGCATCTTTACATGATTGGTAGTGCCAAGTCAATTAACCAAAAATCTAGAATTCCTAGAAGTCACAAGTATTTTTCTTCTCCAGAGTAAATTTATCTTTCTATGCCAAGTGAAACTAAAGAGTATTTACCAAAATCTACAGTTTCTTTGGAGTTTTGTTCAGTTGTTTTATTAAGGCAAGTACTGGAAAACGGTACTGCAGAGTCATTGTTTTCTAACACAGGATGAATTTTTATATTGCCATTTATTCATAAACCTAAATATCTACATGAGAGAGGTGTTGTATCTGAGTATCACTGTGATGCAACTCTTGAGGTAAATTGTTAAAACAAAAAAGGGATTTTGCCATAAAATTCCCAGTGGAAATACAATTAGTCCCACAATTTACTTAAAGTTCTGCAAAAATACGACATCCTCATACCACAAACACAATGGAAGGAGCATCATAAAGCAGAAAAAGAATTAAGGTCATGCCAAATTGATAATACTAAATTTAAGTTGAAAAAAATTAATCAGCTATAATAGTCTTTCTCAATCCATTAATGCGATGTTCAGGAAGTTTTCTGTGGTAGGATACTGTAATGCAGAATGGAAAAACTAAACTGCTGATACCACCAACCACTGGATAAAGAAATGCAAATGTAAGGACCCTGCACTCACGGGATGCTTGCTGGAAGATACAGCTTTGTTTCTATTATTTGACTATTCACCCTACTTTACAGTGGAAAATGAGAGTTAATGTATCTGTGAACTCAATACATTTTTAGCAGCAAAAATTAAGACTCTTCTCAGAGTGCAACACAAAAATTCAGCTTGTGAGTTAGGAAAGGGATGCAAAAATATCCAGAGTTAAAACATTTTCCCTCAAATACTATGAGATATCAACATTCCATCAGCCTAGCCTAGATGCAACTCAGGATTACATGAAATAGGGATTATGTAATTTATTTAATGAACATAAAGGCTACTGGTCTTTTTCAATATTCTTAATTATTTTGGAGCAACTGAAACAAATATGTTGGAAATTTGAAAATAATTTTCTATTAAAGAGTGATTACAGAAATTGTGATGTGTAGTGGTAACTGATTTCCATCCATAATGACTGAAATAAGGAGTAAAACAAAAATTCAGAAATTTGAGATGTGGATAGAAAATAGCAAGTGGTATTCAGTGAGGAAAACCATGAGGTAGAACATCTAATGGAAAACCAGGCATATTACATGAAAAAAATATACAGGTGATTTTACTGGAAGACGTTAAGAAGAAATAATGAATAGAAAACAGACATGTTCACAATAAAATAGGACACTAACAAAGACCTGCATCAAACTGTGTGTTATTTTTTAAAATCACAGAATTATGCATATCTGAAAATAGACTGTTAAAGTCTACAAATCTGAAAACAACCCAAAAAAGCCAGGAATTATTTGCATTATTGCACTGGTAACTTGGATATTTCAAAATTAGTTTAGGTAGAGCACTAAAATCTGCACATTATTGTAAAACTCTATTTTGGAAGAAGAAGCAGAAAACCTAAGCAGTCTTTACCCCTCACTAAATTTTAAATAAATTATCCAAACCATTGTATCAATGCTACAAGAAAAAAAAAAAAAATCTACCTAAACAACTGCTTCCTTTTACATAATAAATTCTTTTGAATTTACCTTCTACAAAAAAAATTAGCAAGTATTCACACGCGGTATATAGATTAATTTTTAATACTGCTGTAGATGTTTGAATATTTAAGGAGAACATTTTCATTAATGACTACAACAATAAAACGATTTCTTTCAGACCAATCCTTGAACATCTCATCCTGTTACTTGATCCCTCAATCTCCAATTTGAATAAAAATAGATATTACATAAAGACCTTTCTCATTAAAATGCTTTTCTGACATGCTCGTATGCATTATCAATTCCCTGAGCCAGTGTGTTTTCATGGGAAAGAAAGTCAATGGCTTTTGTAATATGAACAAGGTAATATTTGTTGTTGGTTTCACTCCCATGGCTCATTTTACTCATTTTTGTCATCAGCAGTGCTTTTGGGATCAGTGTATTTTGGTGAGCCTTGTTCACATCCACAATTAAGTTTTGTATGAGTAGGGCAGGCACATCTCCAGGCTAGACTTGTTTATACCAGCCAGAAAACTCCCTTTGTGACTTATATGGCCCAGGCTCTCAAAGGACATGGAATTTGCGGGTATTTTTATAATAGATACACATCTTAATGCAAAATTTCCATAGTTGAATCAACACTTATCATGGTGGTTTCCCCAAGGCCTTAAAACTTCCAAAAGAACAGTCTCAGAACACTGCAAGTAATCCCACAAAATCACAGAATCCATTGAGTTCAAAAAGACCTCTAAGAATCTCAAGTCCAGCCATCAACTTAACACTGCCAATTCCACCACTAAATTATGTCCTTAAAGGCAGATAATTTCATTTTTCTCACTGTTTTCCACAAAAGAGATTTTTTTAAAAATTTTAATGAAAGCCACCCAGAGTTTTCTAGTGACTCCAATGCCCATATGAGACACTTGATATTTTCACACACACTATACAGTTCCTTTCTCTCTTCCCTTTAATAGTCATTTATTACCAAAACCGAAAAATTCCTATAGCAATCTTAACCAAGTAAACATTCTAAATTGAAAAATAATACTTTTAGGATTATAACGTGATAGGCCATTTATCTGAGCAACAAATATAAATTCTCCTCTGAAGCAAACCAGCCTTATACTATAAACTTAAAGGCCTCATCCTAGATTTGTTATATAGTCTTGATAGCATTGGGATTAGTGGATGCTATTAAAAATAGGAGCTCCTTTCCTGTGCTTTTTCCCCTCCAGGACAGATGCTTTTTGGAAATGCTTGGAGAGCAGAATGTGAACCCATTTATCCCTCTCCTGAAAGCTGTTGTGCAAGGCAGGGGCAAGTCTTTATATTGCTCGACTGACATTCCAACTCTTTAGAAGTCTGACTACATCAATATTTCAATCAGCACCTGGGCATGAGCCATTTGATAATTTGGTGGTGAGCAGCTTCCCACCTCTTTGTTCTCCTAATGGCAATTGAGTTCATATTACGAATGCATTTGCTACCAGGAAATGGAAAAGGTCCTGGGGAATATGGACTTTACAAGAGAAAAGACTTTTAAAGGTCTCATATAAAGGCATAATAAATGAGACCTGTTAGATAATATCTATAATGCACCACCATATATAGTGTGCCAATACCCTCTAGTGGATACACTTGTGTTTATGTCACGTTGCTCTCGCTAGCATACCAAGTCCCAGAGAGTCTTATAAGCCTTCTTATAAAAGACTCTCCTGGCTTACATGGCAAATTAGGGCAGTTTTAGAGCAAAAGTCTCCTTAATTGGTGTTCTGCACTCTATTGAGCATGAAGGTTTAGTTAACATGGTCCCTACAATAGCTTCTCCCTCTCCCAAAAGACGTAACGATTAAAATACTGGTGGAGTTTTATGAAGCGCTGTGTGCATTCATGTGGGGTAATAAATAGATATAACTGAAGGCAGCTTGACACTTGTGTATTTATTCCTTTCTGTTTACCAGCCTAACGATATCTTCTGTTACCATAAAATGATTTATACAACTTTGTCAAGCTCAGAACGTGTTGAAGAGGAGTTCGCATGAGCCAGACAGGGGGTGAGACAGAAGCTTCCATTATCAGCAGAAAGGCAGAGTTAAAATTGATTGCCATACATAGAGAGCTTTCTGAATTGGTAATGTTTTTTTCATCTGCAAGACAAAGTCCTTGTGAATAAATGGATATCCCTACAGCTTATCTGTAATCATTTGCTATCAAACAGCAGTGAGGAAAACAACCCCATCTTACTGGCTTACAAGCGGGTTCTTACTTGTCAGCTAATGTTGTAAAGTAAAGATTCTACGTAGCATTTCCTGGAACTGTTGTCTATAATTCTAAATTTAGCAAATGTTTCTGCATAAAGGAAAGAGACTGTGCTCAGCTTAAGAAATCTATGGTTTTCAGCCCAAAATTCAAGTTCAAGGTTTTAGAATGGCAACTAGACTGCATGCATGTGTGTTAAGAACAAAAAGGAAAGATCTTTGGCGTGCAGAGCATTCCAGCAAACTTAAAAATTAATTCTACACTAAAAAAATTCACTTGCAAGTTATTTATTTGTATGAAAACCTTCCTGGAATAAAGGGTGGTGTTGTACTTGAAAACATTACTAGAATGAATGGTGCCGTTGTACTTGATGTTTTGAAAAAGCATGATTAAAAGAGCAGCCATGGTCACAAATAACACATATCTAAGTGACACCCAAATCTCCACTAGCATTTTCTAGCAATATGCACAGATCAAAATGTTCTCTATTACACTAATAGGTCTTCATAAAACACCTCAGTTTCTTAAGGAAATAGATCTTATGCTTACATCTTATAAAACCATTGTTGCACACAGTGTTGCAAACCATTATTTATATTGCAACAGCTTTTCTGCAGCAACTAAAACCCAGAAGTGTTTTCCTGATTACTTTATAGCCTAACTGGGCTGAGTTCAGATAAAGATTTGGTTATCATGGTGTGGGGAAGGAATTAAAGCACTGAACAGTAAAATTAAATACAATACTGCATACTCGGGATCCTGACAAACCAAAGCAAATAATTTGGAGTTGTGCATGTTGTTCTTCTATAAGGGGCTAACACCCTCCACAGACAAAAAAGGACAATTCTTGGTGATTCAACCCCATATTGTATCAGATAATTTTCCATCTCAGGGTTAAAGTCAAGCCAAAGAGAATCTGAATAGGTCCTGGATGGAGAGTCAAGGAAAAAGAGTAAGCTAAAGACTTGACTTCTGCTGTGCTTCAGAACAGACATGCTTTAGCTCCTCTGACAGAATTTGTTAATAAGTGGTTTTTTTACTCTTTAATCAATATCACACTGAAATAGATGGGGAGTCTGCAAAAAGTTCTAATTAATCACTATGAATAAGGCAAAATTAAAAATATTTACAATTTTAGAAGTTATATTATCCTGGACTGGGACTTTTTCTTCTTAATTATAATTGTTACCCAATCAGATATGTGGCCAGAACTGAAGGAGGAGAGAGTGTAAATAAAGCAGCAGCAAACAAATTTTCAGGACAAACAGCTGTCTATTCCACAAGACAACACAAAAATTGAAGGCTTAACAGAACTGACCTCAATCAATGCTGAGATTTAATCCGGTGTTTCAATGATCAAAACTAATTGGTTTAAAAATTACCCATAATTAAAGGATCAAATTCCCAAAAGAATATTTTTATTTTATCTCCTTCGAAAGAAGCAGTGTTCAGATCTACCCTCCATAGGAATAATCTGTCTAACACATAATAGAATGACATTTAAGTAGGCTTCACAACATGACAGAAAAGTAAAGACATGGATGAACAGGGATGGAATAGCATGGCATACTAAATTCACCTATTACAGTTAAACAGCACTGTTCTGTTTCAGTCCTTATTTCTCTAACAATTCTGCAGCCTCAATTTTCAGAGTGCAGGTATATAAATTTTAAAGAAAGGCACCCTTAGCTAAGTGTTTATCATATGTACAATAGAATAAAGGAAAACAAATTTCTATGAGATTAATTTTCTCTGCTAAAGGAGTGTATTAATAACAATATATTAGGATCTAGTGTAAGTCATGAGGAAAGATCCTGTGTGATAATCAGGGTCAGTCTCTTATTAGCAGCAGACCACAGCTCATTATTTTTCACACATTTTCCTCTTGCCAGAAATTTCTCTTTGCCAAGTTTTCTCTGAGGAAGTAGGGAAATGAACTCATTGCACACATGTTTAATTGGGCACTCATAAATACAGAAGAGAAACCGGCATGCCTCCATTGCAGGAGGAGAAAGAAGAGAAACATCACTAAGCACTAAGCTATTCCTCTTCCATGTTGCCACTTCAAGTGAGACCCAAGAACAAGAGCTGCTACCTTGGCCTGATAGCTGCTTCATGGCCCAGTTTTAGCCCCCACTCTGTTTTCACTAGAACAGATAACAGAAACACTGATAACAGCTTCATTTTGCAGTATCTGGATCCGACTTTGGCCAGAAATTAAAGGAGGCTTGACTCCCCAGAGTTCCTCCCCACACTGCTGTGATATTTGCCGTGGGTCTTGCCAGGAGTGCCACAGCACCCAGAGAAACCCCGGGGGAGAGCTGAGCCCTCACAGCTCTGGCTGCTGCTGCCCAGGGAGCAAAGACAGGGCTCTCCATTTGGGCAATCAGAGATACTAAAAAGTCACTCAAAATTCATTCAGAGAATGACAATTAAAAAAAGTTTGCCACAACCACATGTTGGATTCTTAATTTTGCCTTTTAGAACGGCCTTACAGGAGACATGAGAGGGAAGATGAGCAAAGGCAAGGCAAAAAGTCTGAAGGTCAATTCAAAAGATTTTTTTCCCCCAATGAAGTCAGTCATGACAGCACACAGCCAGTCTCAACCATACATCCCAGGTCCAGACACACTGCTTTGCATCCATTAATATGGACACAGGAGAAAAAAAAATAGAAAAAGAAAGAAAAAAAGAAAAAATCTTTTCCTTCCTACATCCTGGCGGCAGACCAAAAATCAATACCAGTTGCCTAAGTAAAATCTCACCCTGACAGGGCCTCCCTGCTGGCTACACAGCAATACTAATGGTCTTGTAGTGGTCTTTAGACAACACAGGGATGTCAATATAATTTTGTTCCACTTTTCTTGCTTGCCAGCTCCCATCTGCAACCAATTCATAACCTCAGTTACTCATACCTTTGCACAAATGGACTGACTCTCCACCTACACATTTAGCTGTCCCTTTCCTCACTCCAGTGCCTCTCTGATCACTGTGACAGCCTTTGCAGTGTGTCCCTCCAAATCTGCTTTGCCTTTAATATTTCACTAAAAGGCCAATGAAAACTGCCTTCGCCTCCCAAGAGCACAAAAATCTTCCTTTCTTCTTCAAGCACAATAGACAAAGCCTATTCCCATCAGCCTAAACAAATAAGCAACGGAATCAGAAAATCAGGGACATATATTGAAGGCTTTTCAAATCTTAACCTCAGAAGGCTTCAGAGATATTAGTTAACTCCTTAGGGAAAATATTCCACTTCACTGAAAAATAAAACTTATATAGGCATTTAGTAAAAGTATTGAAAAAATACAGCATGTACCTTTTGGTGAGCAACAACATGAAATGTTCTAAAGCCTTATGCCTAAAATATTTACATTTTCTAAACTGGCAACTGACTGTAGAGAAACACAAACACGGCCAGGTATAAAACAGAGGATGTATAACTGGATATTAAACACACCTGAGAGGAAGGATGACCACCTTTCCATCAGCACAGCGGTCCTGTCCTTCAGGAGCACTGGGCTCTGGGAGCCATCGAGCCCAGGCCAGGGTCTGCACCCCAAACCACCAAGGGCAGCCCCAGGCAGGGCAGGGCAGGCTCAGCGAGCTCCGTGGGCACGGCCGCCAAGGAGCCGCTGGCTCCTCTGAAACCACCTCAGCTAATGCGGATAAGTCTGCGAGAGAAACCAGTCTGTAATACATAATTCATCGGCCTCACAAGGCCACTGTGGCAGTTAAATAGAGAGGGAAAAAATAATAATTCTCAGTGGCTTCCGCTGGCTCTCACAGGATGCCCAAGGCCAGGGCAGTGCTGCAGCCGGGGCTCCCCCGCCTCAGGGCAGGCTCCACGAGCAGGTTCCTGTGGCTGCCGCTTGCAGGCTGAGCATAAGTGGTACCAAAACTCATGGTAATGCAAGTATCACTCTGATCTTGTATAAACTTGTCTTTAAACATAGAACAGCTTTCACCACAGAGCCCAGCTCCAGCAGAGCCCAGCAGGTATGTCGCTAACTTCAGTGCCAAGGCGCCCCAGCCCTTGCTCCTCCTGCCTCAGCCTGAAGGGCGAAGGCAAACTGTGCCACAGAGCATTTTGTACAGCACAAACCCTCACCACAACAGCACAGCCTCTGGTTCTTGAAAGCACAGCACAGTATGAAAAGCAAAGAACATGTTAACAGATAATGCTAAGAGCTGAGATTTGAAGGTACACAACCAGAAGGATCTGCGTGATCCACAGTGGTCCATGGCAGAGAAGTTTGGGAGCAGCCACACTGATGGTTTAGAATAACAAGCTCAGTTCCTCATCCTCATTTCTCAATCTTCTCTTCCCTCCCTACCTCTGTGCACCAGCCTGATCTCCAGCCATTCCAGATGCTCACAAGAACAGTGTATTCCAGAACTCATTAGCAAGAACTGTAACTGCATTGCATGGAAACCTGGCACAGGTCTAGCTGCATTCAAGGGATGTAGGAGGTGGCTCCTGTACTCTGCGGCCATTGTTAGCTGTTGTTTGGGTCCAGATGAAGTATAAGAAATTAAAAAAATAAAAACCCAGAATGCAGGTATTTGTTTCAAAGACATTACCCTGAATTTACAATGCAGTAAGAATCAGACTAGTAGAAACCAAGCAGATTGATAAGGAAGACTCCTCCCCCACATACTCCCTACACATCATTTTTTTTCTGTACTCCTTAAACTTGAATCAAATTGCATGTTTCTTACAAGAATTAATATAGTGCTTGTTGAAGGGTGAGGATTTGGCCATTGTGCCCAGAAATCTACAGCAGTTGCTCGTATATTCAGGCACAGTACAGAAGAGTGGTTCACATTATTTCCATAACCAAGGCCACTTAAGGATTTTTATTGCTTTCTTTGCTTCCTACAAAGCATTTTACCAAAAAATGTATTGACAATTTCAAATGCCATTGCTACATAAAGATATGGATTTTTTAAAAAGCATTTTAAGAAATCAAGGAAAATGAAAATTAGCATGTAAACGCATCATGTGAAATAGAAGCACCAGGAAAGATTAACACCTTACAGGGAAGAAGTGGGAGGCAAATGCACTATGAGATATGAGAAAACTTTCAAGAAGATCACAAAATGAGCTAGAAATACTGGGAATCATGTACAGGAGCCAGGGAAAAAAATATAGAGCAGATGATAGCCTTTGAGAATTCTTATTGCTTGGACGGAAATGACAGGTACACATCACTCACAAATGAAATTCAATATTAAATATATGTTTCTTTGGTTAGGATGCACCACCTTATTTTGCTACTTTCTTTTAATCATGGGGTACATTCAAAGTCCCTGCTAATACATTATAAACATGTGTTGTAGGCCCCTTAGTAAAACTGATGATAAAGACATCTGTATACTGTACTGCTTTTAGCATATCAGCATAGAGTTAAATAATTTTAATTTTTATTTGCAGCAAAATAGTTATTTATCTTTAAATAAAATGCTTCTGAGCAATTAGTAAACATTCCACTATATTACTGTAGGGTGATAGGATTAAAAAAAGTTTATTCTTTTTAAGCTTGATATAAAATATACTGAATTGTGAATTAACTCAAAGATAAATGCAAAATGTCTCACATTTGGCTAATTAAGAATCAACATTAGTTTTCCTCATCATAGCCAAAATATTTGGGCCAAAACCTTGGCGAGTACAAGTTAGTGAAGTCTGTTTACTCCAGCCTACACTGATTGCAGCTCAGATCTTGGCTTATGCCCTGACCTGAGACTTGCACTAACAGTGAGCCCTATCAACAATTGATAGGGTGAACTTCCTACTAAAATCTCTTGTGTCAGCACTTAAGATTAATTTATTGACTGAAAAAAAGAGAAAAGGCACAAGGAGGCAACATCATCAATAAAGCAGAGCTAAGAGATAGGAAGGGAAAAAAAAAAAAGAGAGAGAGAAATCACACTCCTTGTAAAAATCAAAAACTTCCATAGAAAACCAAAACTTTTTTCACTGAATTTTCACTAGTGTGCTTACAAATATAAAATATTTGTGAAGTTTGAAAACTGTTATTTCACATGTTAATAATCCAGGTATGATTCACACTGAAAATAGGGACATTTCTTAGTGGAAATAGTATTAAATTCTCACCGGGATAAATTTGCTCAAAATTTGTTATTTTGCCTGGGGCAAAGACATCACATTGAATTCACATGGTAAGCGTTAGAATTGCAACCTCTGTCAGATTTGGACAAACTCTCCTCAAAAACCCATTTCTAAAAACATTTGGAAGCCAGCTTTCACAGAACTAAAGATAACCAAAACATACAATTTTCAAATATGTCATAACTAGTATAGCCAGCTTCATTACTGGAAAAGCCAGTTTTTCCAGAATGCTTATGACAGACAAAGTGAAGGGCATTAGGAGCTGTACTGAGCCCAAGACCAACACGTGAAGCACACGTTCTGCAGTTAAACTGCGGTGATATATCTCTCTTTCCCCACACACACACACACAGATACAAAATCAGAGATCTGGAAAAATATTTATACTGTCCATTTGCACTAGAGGCAGTTCTTCAGGAAAATACCGTGTTTTGTTAGTTCAGTTCCTGAATTTAAACATAATTATGATGCTTGGGTAAAAGAAGTAATATATAGCACAGAGCTCAGCTCAGAACAATCCAAAGCATGGGAGTGCCAGCACAGAAAAGATTTTCCTCATCAGACCAGAACACAGCAGCAGGTATCAGGTCTAATTCACTCTGCTAGCACCCAGCCTGTCTCAGGGGCAGCAAGGTACCACATCCTCCCAAATCAAAGCCTAGAAAATTCCAGTAATAAGTAGATAAAGGAGCCATCCATGGAGATACAAGCTCTGCGTTTCTTAAGTGTGCTCCTAAGGTGTCTCTGCTTCATGTCTCAACATGCATTACACGGTTTTGAACAGCTGTTGGTAGGAACAGATGGAATTTCCCCATTATAATATTTTGCCATATTTTAATTTACTTATATTGCAACTCCTACAATGAACCAAGTGAGACTGGCAGGTGCAATGACACACAATCCCACTACCTTTACAATAAAATTGGTAATCAAAACTTATTAGTCCTCATGGAAAGCAGTAGTCATTGGTACTAGGATAATACTTCTTAGTGTACTGTATTCTTAAATTGTTTTAATTTTAGGAAACAAAGTTTGAAAATTTCCCATCACTTCCACTATTTATATTATGCCTTTGTAATTCTTCACCAAAAAAAAAAAACAAAACAAAACAAAACAAAAAAAACCCAAACAAACCAAAAAAAAAAGCCCACCTTCATAGAATAATCACAAATAGAAGGTTAGGCTGTACTGCCTATTATGTTAATTTACTTTTCAGTTGATACAGTTCCCAGATCCAATGTCCTAGTGTATGAGGCTTCCAGCCTTCTCACTGAATAAGTCAGCAGCTCCAATTCAGTGATTTCAATCAAAACAGAAAGAACAAACATGAAATTTTTATTACAACTTGATCCCTGACAATTTTTATTTCAAAATTATTCCATTGAAAAGACAGACTGCTATGATTTTTAATCTGAAAAACGGTACAAAGTCAAAAGCAACTGTGGCAATTTCTCTTTCAGCTTTGCTCCATATATAAACACACACAGAGATTTATACAATAAAGCAGGATAAGATGCACAGAAGAAGAAAGAAAAGCAGAAGAACAGCCAAAATTAAGCAAAGTCTCAACTTCAAAAGCTTCAAGGAAATGTTTTCTTTTCAACTGAATTTTAACAGAGGAGTATGGGGGCAATATGTGTGCAGCAAAACATCAGCTATGTGACCAACGACCAAGATGATGCTTTCAGCAGGGTCAAATGTTACATTTACCCCAGAAGCAGTTAGGATCTGGTGGGATTTGGGATCATACTTCAAGCTCCCTCACAAGTCTTTCTCCACAAGAGGAGAAAAGCAGCCTGTATGCCTTGCATAAGGTCCCAGCACAGCTCTTGCCTCGACAGCTGACAGAGCAGAGCAGTTGCATAAGTGTAAAAAAAAAGGGACACGAGAACATGGACTTGCCTACAAAAACCAAACAAGATATCAAGTCACCATGACCCTGGGTGAGGGATCACAGTGAGAGCAGTACACTCCTGCAGAACACGGTCTTATCTGCCTCTGAAGGAAATCATCCAATACTCCTTCTTTTAACATTGTAACGAAGACTCACACTTTCTATTAGAAAGCACTGTCTTGCTCTTTTCCTGGCTGTTGGCCACCACTGAGACTCAAATCAGCTATTGCAGAGGTAAAAATAACATCTTGCAAAGAATCATTAGAGTCTATTTCCTCAGTTTTCCTATTAAAAGATGCTTTACTATATCAGGAGTGACTATGTGGTGCCTGACCATCAGAAAAACATATTCTCAGACAAAGACTATGAAGCTGGATTTAAAAAAGAAAAAAAAAAAAAATATTTTTTCTATCTCCTCCTCCCTCTGTACATAATATTTAGTAATCTAAAGCTAGGAGAAGGAGAATGGGTTAAAACTAAATGGAGCTTCTCCTTCAGAAGTCCAGGGCAATGAGGAGGCTTGCAGTAATAGTGGAAATCACCAAGGCAAAACCAGCCGCCTCCCTGCAGGAGGACAGCTGATGTGCTGGGGCAGCTGTGAGCACCAGGAGACACTGCACTCATTAACCTGTCTCTGAACAGTTAAGGCAAAATTAAACAAATCAGGTACATTTGTTTTTCTAACTGTGGTACAGCAACAACAACCAAGGGTAATCACCTGCCTGCCCTGGCTCCTTTTCTCCTACAGTAAAAAGAACAAAAAGAATTAGGAATTAGCTCAAACCCTGTTCTGCTTTGAACTGTCATGATTTGTGGTGCAGTCTTGTTCTTTTTGCTCAGCAGTGGCTGTGCCCCACATCAGAGCAGAAAGCATCTGCCCCACGCCGCGCCCCCTCTCCATTGCCAGGCATTGTCCCACAGCTGGGCAGTGGCAACAGGCTTTGATAGACAATACATTTTCCTGGATTTGCCTCACAAACTGTTTCACATCAAAGAAACTGCTGGTGTGTGAATCTCTAAGGTTCAGAGTTCGCTCAATTTGGATGAGCCCTGAAGCATTCACAATTTTATTCAAGTCACCCTGCTCAGGACCTCATAGCAGGAACAGACTTCCTTAGGGGATTTCTGGCATTGCAACTTTCTGTTCAAGAGCGTTGGGATATGCTCCTATCCTTAAAACTAAAAACATTTCATTAAACATTTCAGGGCATTTAAAATAATATTAAAAATTCCGTGCGGCCAATTGTCAAAATCTGTGCTCAGTAATGGGAGGTCCTAGTTTCAGATTTTTTCAACCACTTTTAGTTATAAAAGTTTCAAGGATATATTTTTTCTGTACTTTGTTAAAAGCTGGTTTCCCAGTTTCTGGCTAATTTATCAGAATTAGAATTTCCCGAATTCATCTGCCTCCATCAGAAAGAAGGCTTAGAGATTTTTGGTTTCTTCTGGAGTAAAAAATATAAAACAAAAAGCTCACTGGCTCAAGAAAAGACTGCTTTGTCTCTTAGGCTTCACTGTATATTCCACTGTGAGATACCCCAAAACCAAAAAAGCTGTTTAAAGAATTTGAGTCTCCCGCTTCCATTCCCTCTTCACCTTCATTCTTAAGGATGCCTTTTTCCTATCCTTTAGAGGACAGGTTACTTTCATTTCCCTGAGAGAACGAGCGTTCATTATACACAAATATGCAGCCACAGAGTGTTCTGCATGAGCTCAGGCAGCACTACAGCAACTACACTTTACTTTACCGGGTCTCCCAGATTGTTTGCAGGGAGTAAATTCAGGCTAATGTTGATTTTCACAACTGCATAATCACTTGCATTTCCTCAGGCACAGCTTTTCTTTATTATATGTGTGTTAGTGCTGCAAGTCTGTAAGTGTGACCTGGAATAGTTGTGTACTTACAACATCTCACTGTCCATGCTTACTGCACTAAACACACCAAACAACACCTGCTAGAAAAACCTCCCAAAAACAAGACAAAAAACTCAAGACCTAAAACTGAACTTCTGTCCCCCTTAAAATCCTTCTCTATCACTCCTTGTTTAAATTTCACATACAAATTCAATAAATATTTGCCTGTTTCACAGATGATAAAGTTCCTGTAGATTGATAATAAACAAAACATACTAAAATGAAACACTTCAAGAAGCCAAGATTAGAAACATTCAGTTCCTGGTCAGAAAACAATTGAGGTACAGCCACTAGAATTGTTGCTCTTACTCTTGACCTCTTTATTCATAGGATCATAAAATATGCTGAGTTGGAAGGGACTCACAAGGATCATCAAGTCCAACTCCTGGCCATGCACAGGACTCCCCAGGAATCACACCATGTGCCTGAGAGCATTGTCCAAACACTTCTTGAACTCTGGCAGGCTGGTGCTGTGACCACTTCCCTGGGGACCCTGTTCCAGTGCCAAACCATCATCTGGGTGAAGAACCTTTTCCTGATTCCTGACCTAAACCTCCCTCAGCTCAGCTCCGCACCGTTTCCTTGAGACCTATCGCTGGTCATGAGAGTGAAGAGATCTGCCCCTCTGCTTCCCCTCATGAGAATGTTGAAGACAGCACTTCATCTCCTGTGGACTCCCAGTTTGTCTCACTTTCATGACAGATCACAATCACGAGATAGAGTACAGCAATTCATCCAAAGAGGAAAACCACAGACTATTTCAGGAAATGCTGGCTGTGATTTCTTTGTGGTCTACGAAAAAAAAAAAAAAAAACAAAAAAAAAAAAAAAAAAAACCA
>VZTE01006207.1:683593-706475 GCA_013397775.1 Eulacestoma nigropectus
GAAACCAAACCCCAACAAAAAAAAATTCCCACCAAAAAAAACCCCACTCCAAAACAACAAAAACAGAAGCATGAGAGCCTTGTTTTCCTAAAACCATGATTTTTTTTTTCTGTTTTTTTTAATATTTTGACGGATGAGTCTCAAAAATATTTATAGCACAGCTTGAAGGAAACAATATAGATATCATCTCATTACACACACACTGTAAAAAACAGTCTTTTACTAGTAAGAGTTCACAAACCAAAACAATGGGATAGATAAGAGGAGAGAAGGAGGGCTATTATCCCTACAGGTACAGGTAGTTACAAGATCCCTACAGAGATACACAGAGACTAAGTGACATGCTATAAGGCATGAAAAGTATGTGACAGAGATAAGAACCAAGCCTTTATTTCCTCCCTCTGCTCTCCCCCCACCAGTCTCACCCACAGGAACATCCATCTTTTCACAAGGCTGGGCATCGTTTTACGGCTTCCCATTTATGGGAATGCATGGACAGATTTAGAGAACTTGAAAAATTAATTTTTAATTGCCTTGTTATACCAGTGAGTGTTTGACAGCCACAGCAAGATCTGAAAACACTCAGGTATTTGCAAGATGAGACCCACTCAGTATTCCCAGACAGATCCATACCATTCCATTGTATTACCATGAGAAGCCTTGTGATAATTTAGATAGGAAAGGAAACCTGAAATCCACAAACAGGTAAGAGAGAGAAGAAACCATGTTTATTGTCAGAACCTCAGAGGAGATAGATGGGGGAAATACGCATAGGAGGTTTTGTTGCCATTTTGCTCATGAAAAAAAAAGGAAAGAAGAGGAAGATTATTTGTTATTTCCCCTTCCCCCAAATCAGCTGTGTAAAAACCGTTTATCCATAGATAACTTTAGCCAATTAAGAAATCTCAGACTGTTTGCCTGATATTCCCAATATCTCTGCTGTTCACAGGTGCAGGTCTAACTCAAGCCAAAGCCAATTTCAAGTTTCTTTGTAGCTTAGCTCTACCAAGAAGCACAGCTGTAGCAATGGCCTCATTATGTATATTACCTACTGATTTCACACTTGAATCCATTTTAAAGTCCTTCATGAGCCTCCCTATTAGCTTAATAATGAAAAGTGTATCAGAGAGTATGTTGCTAAGTTGAGTGAAAAATTCAAAGCACTCCCAGTGAGACGGAGCTGCTGAAAGCATGAAATAACAGTGGTCACCGAATTCTGCTCTCGTGATACTGCTAATTATTGTATTTGGGACTAAAACCTGAACGTCTGAGACAGGCAGAAGGGGACAAGTTTTTGTGTCTTGGCAGATTTGCCACTGAATGTAAGAATCAAAAAATTAATTTAGGCAATTAGATGGCTGAACATCATTTGTCCCAGCTGTTTTGTACTTCATCCCAAAATCTGATAAGGGCTTATTGTACATTAATTTAAACAACTCGTCTATGAATAAGGGAGAGGAGTACCTAGAGATTACAGCGTATTCCCTGGGCTATTACTGCTGTAGATACAAAGTAAAATTTCATTATAGCATTCTTCGCTTGACATGCAAAGAATCTCTATTTCATTATCACCTGTAACAATAGCTGTATTTTTTTTTAATTTTTATTCTATTTAATAAAAAAGCAGTAGTCCAAACTTCTGTCAAAATGAAAGAAAAAAAAAATCAAGTCAGTGTCTGGAGAAAAGTTAAAATTTCTATACCAAAGTGCAAAAATGGGTGGATAGAGCAGTTTCTCACTAGAGTTCTGGTGAGTAGACTACCTGGTTTGAAGGCATTTATACCACCAGTTAAGTCAGATTTTCTAAGCAGGAAAAGGAAATATTTAGTTGTCAGTGTCCTAACAGTACAAACTGAAGTGTAATCATTGGGACCGCCCACGTGTTACTTGTCATTAATAAACTACAACAAATGACAATACATATGCACTAGACAATTCAGGTGACGACATCTACATAACCTGTACACTCCTACAGAATGTGCAGGCACAGAAGGAAGTTTGGTTTAAGCTCATTCTTTGGATTTATATTATTTAAATAATTTTTAAAACCCCAAACAAACAAACACATCTGCAACAACTCACCAGAACCACTAAGCTGCATTCAGATTAAATTGTTTGCATAGCATATGGAGATGGCTGGCACCTGTTTGTGCTAGAAACACAGACTCCCCAGTTTTGAGAGGAGCAGAACAGAAAATTAGTAGGAAAAAAGTACTCATATAGAGATAAGCAAGCCATTGACATGGAATATTGAAGAAAGGCACAACATATTTTAATATGGTTTTAGGGAACACTTCCCTGGCTGAAGGAAATATCACATCTCACAATTTGCCACAGAATTCTCATCACTTCCACAAATAGTCAAAGTTGATGAGAGTAACGAAACAAAACCACTGAAAACACACTTACAACAAATGGGACATCTCCCAGCTGAAACAATATCATTCCACTTTCCTTACTGAGGCAGATATAAGGCACAAATGTCTCAAAGTTTCTTTGAGGAAAAAGTAAAATGGACTGAAATATTTCAATGCATAACATACAGGAGTGGAAATAATTTTGAAACCAAAAAGTTACATTTTTATTCCAACTGATGACATTTCCCCACTATTTGTTGCTTACAGAACGCTGTTATCATCACATCTCCCCATGAATAGCAGCTTCAAGAAGGAACTGGAGAGATTACTGTGCAAACAATAAGAAATTATTTCCAGGAAGTATCAGCTCAGAGAGAAATAGCTATCCCTGTACTGCCAATAACAGTTTATTTTATTTCTTATTTTTAAGTACTTGAGTTCCTTTTGTGTACAGCTGTGAAGAGAAGCTTCACTTTAGTGCACTCCAAAGATCCGAAACCCAGAAGATGACCGAATAATTTCAATTAAAATATTTACAGCCTAATTCCCTCCACCCTCTTGATTTGCATATTTTACTTGCTGATGTTGCTGGTTTCAGCCACCCTAAAATGATGAATACCTCTGGGATCCACACAGAACCCAAACCATCATAACAAGAAGGGATGACACAGACGTCCCATTATTTGCCCATACAAAAAGCAAGGGGAAAATATTAACAAGGGTATAATTATTGTGCCAGAAACTAAATTTTAGTCAAAATCAGTGTTTCCCAAGTGAAGACAATGAGACAGGAGAAAAGAATCTTATCATACTCTAGATATAGTCTAGGTAGGGGAACATGAACTTTAGACATGGTAAGAAAAGAAGGATCCCATTTCTACACTGCTTAGTATTGGTTAGAAGAATACAGATGAGAATGCTTTCGTGGATAAGACCAACATGCATAATTTCAGATTCTAAAGGATTTGAAAATAGTTTTAAATATGTGCACACCCATCAGGTCCTGCTAACATTGCCCAATAAGTAGCTAATATATTCGTATTTTTTTTCCTGTATAGCAACAGGAAAGATATAAAATTGCATCTTAAGAAGAAAAACATTTAAGGCCCAATTCCCATAGTCACAAGAAGGCTTGTAAATATTTTTACATACTTTAATAGCATCCAGTTATAATTTTGTGCTAATTGCTTTAATCAGACCAACCTGAAGTGTTATAGTATTTTTCCATAATTAAGCAGTACCACATGACAAGCAGTGCTTTTCAGAGCTATTATAGTACTTTCTAATGCTATAATAAACAAAGATCATGCATCTTAATTATAACCAATAAAAATTCCATACACATTTAATTTTATGCTACAGTGAAATTCCCATAACTTTAAAAAAAGCTCTGCCGTGATTATTAAGATGTTGCTAATATGAGCTCACACTAATGGGCTGTGCCCACTATTAATGTCATTGCAAACAGTTTACATCAGGAATCTGTATCTCCAATTTAAATGTTAATGGACTGAGTCTGTTTCATTTGTAGTGCAAGAAAAGGATAAAGCCACTGAAGTCAATAAGATTACGTAAAACTGCTAACTAGAATATTACTGGCTCTATCTCCAAATGCATAGTATGGAATATAATCAATTCTCACATACCTGTATCCCTATGTCCTGTCAAAATAAAGAAAAAAAAAATCCCTAATACCACCAGTACACATTGCATTTGAATCAGAGCAAAATTCTATATCTTTCGTGTGAATGAGGCTAATAAAAGATCATAGATATCTTAACCTGTGTAAATCATGGACCACCTTTAGGCCAAAGGTTAACAAGGCATGTTCCAGTCCCGCATGTGACATGTGAGCAGACCCCAAGGCTGCAGTGCCTCGCTACTCATCCCTACTGCAGCTGCCAAAGCAGCAGCTCCTTCTCCAAGGTGTCTATGAGGAGGAACTGCAGTGATGTGCAAGCACTGCAGCATCAGAGTTCACTCTGGATGCCACTAGTGGATACCTCCACCAGCATAAAGCTGTAAGTTTGAACTGGGATCACTCATCGTTTTAAAATATGAGTTTAGATATAATTTCAAGAACAAAGCCCATTTCTCAATTTTGTTCTCCCCTCCGTGTGTATACGACATGACATTCAGTAGATAAATGCCCTTGATGTACACAGTTTACACATCAACTCTACTATTTTCCAGACAGATCAGACTATTCTCTCACACTTCATAATGTGATACTAGATAGTATCAAAGCAATAATTCAGATGGCATATAAACAACCATATAAAAATAAAGCTGTCTCTAAAACAATGCCTAAAAAAGTTATTTCTGTTATTATGAATATTGCTAAGATCTGAATAATCATTTAGAACATATTTAGAAAAAAAATTCCAAAAAAATGGAATAGTTTTGTATTAAAACAATGCTCAGCTGAACAGTGGAAAGCTGCTCTCTTTCAGGTACTTCCTATTCTATTTTGATTCTGTACTTTCACAAGCCAGAGAAATCAGGTTCGATTCTATTTTCCTTCTTGGCCTCAGCAACACTCAGACACTGGTATATCCTCTTGAAGCCTATTACCAGCTCCCACGGCTTAAATCACCTTATAATAAATCCATGATGAGATCACCATGGAACAAATCTCACAAGAAAAGGTAAAGATATTCTGCCCTTCTCCATGCCAACATTGTTGTACCCTCAATTTACAGCCACTGTCATCATGCAGCTGTAGGAGTCCCTACTTCCAAGTTCCTACAGCCTAAAGCAGGAATCTCAAGGGAGTTATTTGTGCTGTGTTTTCTGCATTTCCCTTCCAGAATTTCTTTCTTCCTCTCATTTTCTCTTTGCTTCTAACCAGCAGTTTCATTACAAGCCTTAAGTGGCAAGTAACAGGCATTAATTAGGCCCACTGGTGTGCTGTTCTGCACAAGGAATCCTTCCTTGCCACAAAGAGCTTGTAGACCATTATCTCTTTTTTTTTTTATCCTCCATTGTGTTTTTTTCTTACTGCCTCCTGCCCACCTTTTTCTTTCCTACTATTTAAATTTTAACATAGAGGGTTTGCAATACCCATTCATTAGAACTGCAAGAGCTTAGAAAAATATCTGTATGAAATTAACCATTCTTTTTTTAAATACCCCTCAAGACCAAAGAAAGCACTATTAGAGGTCATGGGAGAAATATCTGAGTCTCAATCAGCAAAGTTAAGACCAAAGTTCTGGACTTGAATTTCAATGTTGAGTAAGGAGAATCAGGTTACATGCTTAAATAACACAACTGGAAACTGTAATAGCTTGGTGACTTCTTTGCTAGTCAGCGTTAAGGCCCCGGGGAGATTATGGAATTTAAACAAAGATCTTAGACTACTTCATATTCAGGCCACTTCTTAGAGCAGGTCTCCTTTCCTGGCCAGCAGTGCTCTCAAACTCTCACCCACATGCCAATGTGTTCCCTCATGTGACCGCAGCATCAACGTAGGACAGTTCTAAGGAGAAAAGAGATAGTGAATTCTACTGTGCTTGGTTATGTCTATGAAATTGTAATATTTACTTTTCCTGACTACTGAGGCTTACTAATCCCATATCTTCCTCTCTCTTACAGGCAACTTCAAACTTCCCTGGTCATTTTGAGATTCAAGGTTGGCCTTCACAGCCTCACTTCCCTTCTTTCCATTTCAGAAGAGTAGAATGTCAAATTTCCTGCAAAAAGGTAGCAGAAAAGAAAGACATTGCAGCACAGGACAGACAAGTGCTTGATATCTTTATTTCCATGGGCAAGAGGAAAAAGAATTATTTCTGATGGTTCTGTAAGTCCTTAAAACAACTAGGAAAGCATAGTTGCCTGAAGATTTACGGATACTTCCCTAATCTCTTTATAACAGATGGACCACCATGGACTATTGGTGATCCACGAACCACAGCTGGCCCATCTCATTTTAGACCATCAGGGATTAAATCTATCAGATTGTCAGCCTCCTGAAAGACTGAGACTTCCTAAAAAGAACAAATTCTCCATGGCATTTTTAAGTGCCACTAACCTGATCTAATGTTTTCTGGAAAAAGAACTTTTCCCACTTCGCTATGTTCGGACATTGTCGTGTCACCGTTTAAAATGTGAATGCCGAATTTTGCCCCTACAAACTTACATGTAGTTTTGATTGCCTTCAGTGTGCATGAACTCCAAGTACACTCGTACCAAAGTGGAGTGATAGTGTTACTATTCTGAGAAAAACAGATGAGTAACAGGCACTGAATGCACTAATTGACCACTGCACTGGTCCCAACATCAAGTGATTAAGAATCCAAGGCACCTTAAGAGAGAACAGAAAGTAGATAATTTTCTTCCTCAGAACCTAAATTGCAACTAATGCTTCTGCTCCACTAAAACAGCTGAGTACATCACTCTTCTTTAAAGGCTTTGAATTCAGAAATCTTCTTAACTACGTGGAGATCATTTCAAACACTTTTAGGCTGGTGTTTTCGTTTTTGGAGGGCATCGTAAGAAGGTTGGCAGTTTCTGTTCTCAGCCAAGGATTTTCCAGAAAGCAAAACATCACTTTTTCACTGGTTCCTTAATACTAACATTGCCTGCAATGTAGGCAATCATCTTACTTGCTCCAACCTCATTTCTCATTTATGGGTCCAGTACCAGCCCCAGATACTCCAGACACCCAAAATCTGCTCACAGTAAATTGAGAGTCAAAGAATAATCTGCAGGTGTTAAGAGCAATTAAGGAAAAAACGGGACTGTGTCATATAGTGGAATATATGCCATTCCTGGAATATATTAATGACATAGGAACAGGTGAGAATTTTATGACAGGCCAAGAAAGATGTTGGTGTCCCTCCTCTCTTAATTTGATATCTTACTTTGAATTGCACTTGGACTACTTATTAATACAAGTATTTGCTAGCATCAGTAAGGAAGCTTGGTAGAATCTGTACCTGATCAAGATTTGTACAATGAGGGCCTTTATGAACATTTTATTGCTGGCCTCCAGTATTCCTTATTTGAGTATCTGTCAGCAGACTTGTTATAAACTTTTTAGAGAGTTTGTAGCTGTCATTTCAATTGCTTTGGGATGAAATGTGACCTGTTTCCATCCAAGCGGAAGCCTTTCAGGCTGTCTGTGTGAAACAGACCAGAAATAGAAGTGTGTTCTTCATTGTAGATGCAGCTTCTCACACCAATCTCAATTTAAACCAGAAATATCACAAACAAATCCAAAAGGTGCAGACTTCAAATCAAGATTAGGAGTTTTACATTTGTCAATCAGCTGCTGAGCTAATGTTCTCTGCCACAGAAGAGAGTGGGAACACATCAACCATTTTGGGAAGCCAGGTTCAAACACGCACTCCAGAACAAGAGTACCAGCCCTGGCTTTGGAAGCAAGCTCATTATGGCAGGGCTTGCCTGGCTTTCAACAGCTGTGTTTGACTCATAAAGACCATCCCAATCACAAGTCCCTGGCAGGGCTTATCCCAGTCCTACCCTGCAACCTCTTGGGCACAGCTTGCCCCAGCTACCATTGTTTGCTCATGAAGTGAGTTTCAAGAGACATGGCTCCATTTTCGCACCCTTCCACGCTGCCTAAACATTTGAAGCAGCCCCTTCTGATACAGGGAGTGTTTTTTCCTACTGGAGCAAAAAGATGTGTAAATGTGCTTTTTAAAAGCCTAGATTTTATTGTCCAGTTAGACAAATAATGACAGGTTCTATTACACAACAATTAAAAAGTACTTTTAATTTCCCTATGTTCTCTAGAATTTGCCTCCTCTTTGTATAGTATCATAAATTCCTTTTATAGTACTGTAAATATAGCTATAATATCCAATAAGTAATTAATCTTACATTGGTATTTTTATTAGACTAGAAGATGGTCCAAGCTTCTGAGCTGCATCCTCACAGGACTGTTAAATGACAATTTGCTGCAAATTTTTGATTCTTGGTACACCTGCATGCAATGCTCAAATTCCAATTCTTCCTAAAAACTCTAGTTTAGCTATAGGCATCTAGTTAGGAACTAATCAGAAACATTGCATAAGAAGTAGAATTATGACAGCAGTCTATTTAAATAACTTAATTCATTCCTATTTAGGCCAAGAGGATTCATCGTGGCCCCTGTTGACACAATGAACACCAAAGTGTTAAAAACCACAATCTTCAATTTTAGCGAACAAAACATTTATGGACCATTAGGCAGTCAACAAAGAAGATTTCTTTGCAACATTCTCCTTTTCTTGCTCTCAACACTTCAGCCTTTGGTGAGAAACAGCATATTGGACCAACCTTACCCTATGTTCCCTTTTCATCATTCAGCAAATTACGGCTTACAGGCTTCTGCAAAGCCTGTTTGTGCCACTTACTCATACAAGCAGTAACACTTTTCAGTGTGAATACCGTGCCAGGAGCCCATAAAATGAGACAGTTAAACAGGGAAAGATGAATAAAAGCTACTACCATAGTATTTTAATGTGACCTAGAAACTGGGAATTGAAACAGTGCTGACAGTGGGAACCCAAGATTTTGCAATCAGAGGGTTTGTAATGGGCTCTGAATGCCAGGGAAAGAGCAACTGGCTATTTCGTACAAAGCATTTTTGCAGAGGAAAAAAATGGGAACCACAATGAAGGAACAATTTTAGTAAGCTTCGGCCCAAACTTTTTTAGAGAGATGTCATAATCAGAATAGATTTCAACAAATCCATTAGGGTCTGGCAATGAGAGCTAATTCTGTGCTGAGAAAGGAGTAGCACAGGTTATTTGAACACCCTTGAACATTTCTAACACTGGTGTTACTTCACTGTATATAAAATATATCTGGGCTTGATCATTTAATATTTTCATATACTGATATGAAAATAGGTACCCTACTTCCGATTTTTAAAGAGACTTACCAGAGTAAGAATGGTCTCTCTCAGTCTCAGACATTGACCCCCACCATCTTGAACACACAAAAGTTTAAAATTATTTTAAAGTATTTTAAATACACACAAAAGTATTTTAAATGTTGTATATTTAATTTTTTTTAATTGGTAGGACCAAGACTTTCTTTTCCCATAATCCTAAAAAAATAAATTAGGAACGCAGAATCTGAAATGTTCAAACTTTGATAAATTTAATAATCACAGTGAATAGGAAACAATTTGGTTCCTTTGTCATGCTTGAAAACAGTGATATCCCAAATTTTGCCAGAGGAAAAATAAATGACCAAAGAACCACAACACTACTGTCCCACCAATTCATCTTAAACAGCTCCCCCAGCCCCACAGTAAAGTACAGCAGGGATAATCCCCTTTTAATGCCTCTTCCTGGCCCAACCAATATCAGCTAAATGGAGTCCAGCAGCCACGCCAGAAACACAAGCACCGGGAACAGTTTGAGGACCAAGCCACACGATGTTTTGGAAATGGGTTCCAAACTCTGAGCTTAGCTCCCGTGGTCAGTAGACCACCAGCATTAGCCAGCACTGCTTTAGGGTGGCTGGGGGGAAAGTGTTTGAATGTGTCACAGCTTCGGGAAATATCAGTACTTAAACTTACCACTGATAGCTTAGACTGGTCTGTTCGAGTAGGCAGTGATTTTATAACACAAAAGTAGGTGTACTGGTTGGATATATATTTTTTCAGAAATTAATTCTATCAAATGCAGCTTCAATCCTTCCCATGCAGACCAAATAAAAGCAATGTTTAGCTATCAGCACTAAATTCTTGATCAATCCATAGTGACAGAGTCTTTTAGGAGAACTGAACAATTAATACATTGAAGAAGTTGAGATAAGCTCTCAGACAATGCAAAATTTGCAAAGAAGAAGAAACTTTTGCTCTAAAGAGTTCACTAAGTTATTTACCACTTAATCAAAAACTACAGTCTTTTCTAACTGGCTCTCAAAAGCACTTCATAATGGCAATAAACAGATTTACAATCCATCTTTGATTCAGGCAGCAATTTCATTGCAACCATCAGAGACATCTATCTCTTAAAACATATACTGGCTGTCTGTCATGTATTGTACATCTGATAACTTCCACCAAGAGAACCTGCATAATTCTGGCAACAACTGATGGGATTGCTTTTTTGGTCATTAAGACACTTCTTATTTCAGAAACTCAAAAGTTGGACATTTTCTGGATAAGTCATCTCTTCTGTTCAAGAAACTATGCTCTTTTCAATCTAATGGCATCCCACACTGTAACGCTTGACCTTGGAAATATTAAGAATCAAAAAAGCCTCAACCAAACAGACCAAAAAAACCCCAAACAAACAAACAAACCCCAAACAAAACAAACCACACACCAAAAAAACCACCACCAACACAAGAAGGAGCACAAGAAACTTCTCACTTAGTTTTGTCTCCTAATCCATCATCAACTAGTTGAAGAACTAGGGTCAGCTGCTCTCTATCACCATGAAAGAGTTCAATTTCATAGTACTAAAACTCACCACTTCACAGCAACAGCTTTGATGACACACCAGGGTAAAGCCTTTATAATATAAAGCATGGATACCAGGAATAAATACTCTTCTGAGGTCAAGGGAATTGGATCGCATAGAAAAATAAGACCTCAAAAGCAGTATAATAGAGGTATTCAGGGTGATGGAAGTGCTCAATAAAATAGAGCTTTAGATATTTTTACACTGATGAAATAAAAAATTTAAAGGATCACTCACAACTTAAGAAAAGAGGAATAGCAAAACATAAGCAGATAAGGCAAGGTAGTTAAAATATAATAGAGCATTTGTTTTTTTTCACAAGAAATATAAGCTTACACACTACAACTATCTAAAGAGAGACTTCAGATGATTTCCTGAATGGCTCAGCTAGCCAGTATTACAGTTCCTCATGGCAGAATTTTATGTGTTTAAAGAAAAGATAGCAAAGCTGAAGTTGCTGCAGTTAGAGATCCATCAGGAAGGATGAGACCCTCCTTTAACAACAGAGTTATCACACCTCCATCAGGCACCACATTCATTTGGCATGCTGAAAACTATCATTATCTTTTCTGATTAATATCAAAACTGCTGCTTGCTGATCACTTAAGTAAAGGGGCTTTTGTGTGGTGGAAGGGGCTGACAAAGATCTGATGTTTAGGCACAAAGAAATAGAGAGACAAACAGAGAGTTCCATTTTCAAGAGAATACCCTTTCAAGACATTATCCCCCAGGGCCACTGTAACAGAATGCTGTATTTAAATCAGCAGGTCGTGCACTAGAAGATGGTTTAACTGCTAATTAACACTAGATGATATGCTGAAAATTACATGCTAATTAATTCTCTGTAGATCTAAGTGCCCTTCCTTCTATATCATTTTCAGTGAACATATTAACATGGGGACTAGAATGGCATTAATTACAGATTCATATGACAAACATGTGAGGCTTTATTAAATAGTTGATGGAGGTTAACTAAAAAGAAAGATGTGGGTCAAAGTTGTAGACCACGGGCCACAGTATCATAAAGATACCCCACATTAAAAAGAAGAGGGCATATATTACCCATTCAATCTTCCTGTCAGTTTGATGTTGCTCTCTTGTACTAGATTTTCTTGCAGGAAGATCACTATTCTGAAAATGGCATTCATTTGTGCAGAATACACTCTCACAAAATGAAGGCAAGTAAATGGAAAGTAAATAATCTTGTTCTTTTAGAAAGTGACAGTGATTACAGGTTTGGGGGTTTTTTATAATTTAACCATTAACAATCCCTACATCACAACAATTTGAAAATGGCAGAGAAATCAGGTGTGTAGATTACAGGGGTAGCTAAAGAATCAATATTCCAAACACTGATTGTGCAATAGTCCCACTCCAGAATAAAAGAAGCCTTCTAAATCATGTATGTATGACGACAATATCCAGAGCTACTAATTTAGCACCTTTTAATTTAAGGTCTGGAACAACCCCAGAAAAAGTAAAATCCAGTCACTACAAACAAAGATCAAGCAATCAAATGTAAGATATTGCCCATGCTTCAAGGGTCTCAAATTCCAAGTACTGACTATAGGCCAGCCCGCTTTAGGGGTCCAAAAAGTATACAGAAAAAGTGGTTATAATGCTAAAATTACATTTTCTGTTTCTCAGATAATGGTACACCTACATGCATGGCTATTTCTGTAGTTCAAAATCTTGATGTTTTTCCCTTCCAGTATCTTCCAGCAAAAGCACTGGTAACTTGTCACTGGAGAAACATTAGCTATCAAGGCCTTTCCATAAATTCTTTCTTTGACCCAGTACTTGTAGATATAGATGTATGTGTGTGTGTGTGTATATATATATATACATTTTTTTTTTCCCCACAAAAGGCATCTATTCAGTAACCATCGTGTCTTTGAATTTAAAAAAACAAACAAACAAACAAACCCCAACAACAACACCAACAAAAAACAAACAAACAAACAAAAAAAATGTGCAAATCTTCCTAAAAATTAAAATTCTACCTCCATAACACATATTCATCTATTGGAATAGAAAATTTCTGCTTTATTCGTACACATGAATAAAGTCATTTGGGGCACCCACATTAAAAGTTATGTTCATGTCTAGATAAGAGATACAGAAAAAAAGAATATTAAGGGGTTTTTATTTTAATAGCACAATAGGTAACATTGAATTAGGAATCGGAATTTGGAGCAAGGAGGCTAATGACCAAAACTTATGCCCCAGAGTACCAAACTTCTATTTGTTCATGGTCTCCAGGGAAAATAGCTGACATTTAGTCACTGTATAGATTCCCCACTAAGAAACAGAACTTGCCCACATATGTAGATAGATCACTATCCAAAATGACCAGAAGCATCTTTCAGGAGAGATGCAGATGCACAACTTCAAATATAGCTTTTCTGCCTAGCACAGAGTAGTACCAAAATTTAAAACCACGTGTTTAAAATTTTTCTTGTTGTAGGATGCTGTCAATAAGTATTTAACTCTGCTATATGACATAAAATACAAAAACCAGAAAAAGAATCCAGCCAGAATTTTTTTACTTTGCTAGAGACAGCCACAGAACACATGCAACAGTTACAGGTGGATCAACAGAAAGCAGAAATAAAGACTTACCACAGCTTGTAGAAGCTTTATAGTTCTCTGACCAAAGTAAACATCCAATATTGAAAACCTTTTTACAAAGACATTAGCACATACCTGCCACAATCAGCTCGTAGAGCTAGCAAGAAAACACTAAATAGTTTAGGGAAATACTGACTGCATAGAGGATGAGAGGAAAAATGGATGGTGGGATGAGATATAAATCAGATGAGAAATCAGATTCAGGTGAATCCAGTTTAGGCTGAGCATCAATCCCTGATTCAGCTCTAACCACTGCACCTGGTCTCACTTGAGAAGTCCTTACTGCATTACTTTCATTTTACCTTTTCTGCCCAGGATATTCAGAGCAAAAAGAAAAGATACATTGTAGGTAGTATCTAACTGTCCATAAGCCCCTTTGGTCAGAACAATAACTTTTGTAGAGATTCCTTACCTTAGATCCTCTAAAGCACTGAGGGACTCTGAATAGAGCTTGAAACTTTGTAACAACTCCTGCACAGCTGGGTGAGCTGACAGGTATGTTGAGTAAGTTGAAAAGTTTTGTAAAGTCATTAAGTAACAGCAGCCAGGTGGAACTTGTCATTAGCAGAGCAAAGTTACGGTACTGACAGCTACATGTCTCACCTGTTTGTTCCAAACAGTGTGGCTTTTGTTGATGGATTACATTGACTAAAGATTTGAAACCTTTCTTAGAATGGATGAGTGAAAACAATTGTTCCTGGGTGCGTGTTTTTTATGCCTCCCCTTTTCCATCACATCTTTTGCCTCAAGGGTCCTCATGCATGAGGCCCAAGCTCTATTCACAATGACTTCCACAGAAGCTCTGTATTTATAGACACAGAAGGAATTTGAACTCTGCTTCCTTGCACACTGAAGCTTGCATCACATCTGCTACTATCAGAGAGCCAGGTATTGTCTAACCACCCACCCTGTCCAAGACAAGCAGAGAGCACTTAGCAGAAACTGATGAGGTTCTCACTGACTCCCGCACTAACCAGAGGGTTTTGAACCCTGCACAACTTACCTTCCAGTGAGGAGACAACACAAGGCGTCCTATATTCCCTTCCCAGAGCTGCTAGGATGAAGTCATCATTTTTACCCTTAGGGCTTTCTAACAATCAGGCTGCAATATTTTTCAAGCATGAGTAACTCTAGTAGTGTCTATTGTTTCTTGAAGAGATTTAATTCTCTAAGAAGCACCTACTGAGATATTAAGTGGGATTCCTATGGCTTTTTTTGCCAGTATTTAAGTTAGGAACTATTAACACAAACGTAATACATCATAACTGATCACACAGGGGAGCCATCTGAGCCCTCTTGGCCCCAACTGCTCTATCTGAGAGGAGCCCTGCAGACCATCATATATGGTATTTCTTAGATAGATGGATCTGAATTAAAAAATGAAAGACTTTTCAATATTGTTTACACTTTTTAAGCTTGAATTCCTCACAGGAACAGAGATCACAAAAAAATCAACATTTGCAAACGTCTTCTGTATCATCTGAGGGGCGGGTTAGCCTTGAACAGGTGACATCATTCCACTGGGGGGGCGGGATGCAGTTTCTTCTATATGAAATCTAATCTGAAATCTCTTCACCTTAACTTCTTCCCTCCTTCCTTGCAGTCTGTGAGAATACATCTATATGGAAATTCATTCCAAAGATTGTTGTAACAAATACCCGCCAAGTACATAGTAGTGGTAGAATTTATATCTCTTAAATATTAAGAAGAGGATTAAGTTATGGAAAACTAAAAACTACTCCACATCTTGCACTCATACACTGCTAAGCAGAGGACCAACATGTTTTCTTTATTTGATGAAAATCATCTAAATATCAAACAAGCAGGCTGGTTTAAGCACAGCACAATAAGTGCTTAATACATACACTACCTTTTTAACTATAAGTAATTACTGTTCACCACAAAGCAAGTACTCAGGGAAACTAGGACTCCCCTGAGATACTTATGCATGTATTTTTATTTAAAGATGTATATTTACATTGATTCTCAAACACTTACAGTTACCTTCTTCAATAAATTAGAGAAGGACTCAAGTTTCTGTTAGTGCCTTAGCCCTTCACTGCTACAACAAGCTGTAGCAGTTGTTCAAATCATGAAATTTTCTCAAGTTCTGTAACTAACATGGTTAAAAGAACGTTTTAGTTTCTTAACTTAAAGACTGAAAAAAAGACTGTATATTTAGATATAGATGAATGAGTATTGACTAAAACATGCAAGTATATATTGACTGCTGAGCTAAATACTAAAAATTCAAGTTGATCAGTCTACCCTGAATAGGATAATGTTAGTATATAAAACGAAGTTGAGCCATCACAATTACAGTCATATCCAGTGGATTTGTTTTGCCAGATTTAGAGCCAACATCTAGGATATACAGTTTGTTCCAGTCAAGAAAAATAGATTAAGTTCACATTTCTTTCAGAAGTATAAGATGTAGGAAAAACTTGGAAGAACTCACAGAATCAGCACTTCACACCCTTAGCTCTGGGGACAGGTAGAAGTTCTTCAGGTGGAACCTCTGTGGCCAGGGCTGATGCATCCACCCTTCTTCCACAGTCGCTGTGCAGTGCCTGCACTGGGTCTCCTTCCCACGAGTTCAGGGATGCCCAGAGCTCTTTCCGGGCAATGCTTGTAGCCCTGCTGCTTCCCAGACCAAACTAAACACTCCACTGTTCCTTTCCAGCAAGGAAAGGCTTTTACAAAACCTATTGCTCCTCTGAACCACATCCTGCAATTGTTGGTTACCAACACAATACTTTTTTCTCTCCCATCACTTTCCTGCTCTCACTCCAGTCCCCACCAGGGTGTTGCTGGCAGCTGATCCCAATCCACAGGTGGGTGCAGCTGGGGCCTGTGCCCCTTGCAGGCACTCTCGGGGGGCAGGGCTCGCTCTGCTGCCTTTCCAGTGCTGTGCCAGGAGCTGGGTCACACAGACAGGGGTTTATGACTCCTCAGCTCACAAAAAAAATAAAAACCTGAAAACTTGCAGAAATATCAAAGCTATCAGTGTAACACAGGATGAGGCTTTTGTGCTCTTTAACTGAGCAGACCTCTCAGCATGAACAGCAGGGGTTCTGCTCACCTAAGGGCTAAAGAATTTGGCTTGAAATACATAAAATTTAAAGTGCTTTTTAAAAAAAGACACCCAAGAATTCATGCTGTAGTGCCGAATTAGACACTACTTAGATACCAGCAATTATTTCAGGGTGTTTTTCTGCCTCTCCTTCCATTTTTGTCCTGGAGCGTGGAGACATATTTTCCAGTGCAGGATAACACAGAAAGGAGTACCACAATCTCACTGGTGTCTATTCTTTGTATGGAAAGCAGGAGCATGGCTGTCACTAAGCTGTTTATTCAGGCCAAGTGCCCAGGGCCCTGCAGCAGCCCCAGGGGGTTTCTCTGGGCACCGTTGCAGCCCAGCAGAGTCTGTCTGCCCTGGGCAGCATTTGATCTCCACTGTTGAGTTTCTCTCCATCTCTACTACAACTTCTTAAACTTTGATTCCTGCAGGAATCAAATTTAATCTGTTTCAGTATATTTTATGCTCCTCTGATTTATTCAAAGCTGAATAAAAGCATTGCACTACTTAGGTTTCCTATTTTACTTTGGGAACTATATTATTAGTAGCCCCATTCAGGAACTAGATTAACTTGAGTCAAGCAGATTAAAAACCCAAGCTACACCTGTGGTATTCAGCTTGCTCTTTAATCTTATCCACTAAATTAAAAAAGCTCTGCATAAAAATGAGGGAAGTTAACCTATCACTTGTCTCATAGAAAGGTCTTTAGGGTAAAAGAAGACTCAGTTCTCTGGCAAGTCTGGTAAATTTTCCCCTTCTTTACTGAAAAATGCCACCTCTGTACCAAATTATTTTATTTCATTGAACAAAACAAAGCATCCTTTTGGGCAAGAAAATGGTTTTACTATATTCACAAATACAAAGAAAACATCTGTATTTCTTATGATTGATTGGTACTACAAGAAAAATTTAAGTGATTTTTTTTTCATTTTTTTCTATAATCAATAGATTTATTATTTGATATTCCTTCATTTGAGATTACTCTTTTTTTTATTAGAGTCTAGTCGCATTCTGGTGTTACATGAGTAAGATTTCTGGTTTTTATGTAAACTAAAATTGAGTAAGTGGTAAAAACAATAATTATATGGAGATATATAGATACATATGAATGGTTTTAATATAACATGCATATTTGTATATATACATATATGAGATGACCAGTTAGTAAATATTTCATTTTATTCTGTATAGGGTAGAATATACCTAGATGAGCTCAGACAGATTAAACAATAAAATCAATATGACAAAATGGGGTTTAAGTCAGGAAACAGAACAGTAAAACAATTTCCTGAGTTATTTAAATGCTTTCATTTAAGAAATGTCATTACATACTTGAATTACACTGGAATATAATTATGTAAACGCCACAAATAACAATGTTTTACCAAGAAAAACAGAACTTAAGGGAGGAGAACTATTTCCTGAAATATTTCTTCATTTTAAGGTTAGGTTCTGGTTGCTACAAGAAACAAATCAAAAGAACTGTTCTAAATTTTTTTGGAGTCTGTATCCTTTACATTTATACACATACTTATCTTAAAGTATCTGATATGTGAATAGCTCCCTATATTTAGTTTCTGCAGGTTTAAGATGAAGCCATTACACAAAAGCCCTCCCTTTGAATTATTTTGGTGACCTTTCTTCATGAGGAAAGGAGAAGACAGCTAAAGTGACACCAGCAGTGTGTGGCTCCACAAGTAAATTTCAGCCACTCATAGAAAAGTCTCCCTTATCTGCTGTTGTTATATATTTGTCCCCACCTACCTTCAAGGAGCCAGCTGGGTTTGTTTATTTATTTGTCCAGACTAACACCATTTAGGGCTGTAACATAATCTCTCTTCTCTAGAGGAAACAAGCTCAAGGCTAACACTGCCTTGTAGTTCAGACAAAAAAAATGATCCCATATTTGGCTTGTCATCAAAATAAGAGGGATTTAAAAAAAAAAAGCAAAATATTGGTTTTTGTCTTCCTACTTTCTTTAGTTCACAGAATGGTATATGAGAAGCCAATTAAATTAGACAAAAAGGAAGAGAAAAGAATAAAAAGATTTTTTTTTAAATACTTTTGTACACATTTAGGTTTTTGTTACCAGACTCTTATGACCAGAGGTATAACCAGATTATCTAAAAATGGCAGACACCTCATATAATGAATTAATGTGTTGGCAGGTTTGCAGACCTTCCACTTCAGGCAGAGAACCTAAGAAAAATCTTTTTGCAGGTGCCTACATTGCATCTTCTTTGTAAACTTCCTCCTTTCAGCAACATTCGGGAATTGCAAAAATACTGTATGCATTGTCATGCAAAAATGCCTGTGCATGTCATAGATCCAGTGTGTAAGGCATGCACAAAAAAGGGTCATCCTTAGCTGGCAGTACTCAGTGCTCGTGCTGTTAGTAGAAAATAAGGCATTCTCACAAAGCCAACAACAGAAGGATATGCCCACTTCTATTTCAACCATGGTATTAGCATTAATATTATCCATGCCTTTTACAAAATCTCTTGGCTTCAGGACTTGTACCTCTCTAGTGATGGGTACCCAGGGAAAAAGGTTGCAGTTTTGTACTGCTTTTAACATGGAGCTTATGCAGGACGGTAAAATAAGTGCTTCTCTAAGTTCCTTTCAACCACTCCTTACTCTAAATAAAAAGTAGAATATTTTCAGTCAACAGGAACAGCTAACCCAGCTGTCAGGCACTGCAGTTTGCAGCACTTGTAGCTCAGGACTGCAGTGTTGTTGTTAACTGTGGATGTAACCTGCCTAAGGTTCTCCAGATGGCAGAGTTTTTTGAGAGGACATCTTGTAGAGATTTACTGATA
Source organism: Eulacestoma nigropectus (assembly GCA_013397775.1). Taxonomy (NCBI): domain Eukaryota; kingdom Metazoa; phylum Chordata; class Aves; order Passeriformes; genus Eulacestoma; species Eulacestoma nigropectus. The sequence continues at coordinate 702,906 of VZTE01006207.1, forward strand.
GGAGGCAGTCCCTGTGTTACATCCACATTGCTGTGGAAATGATGGTGAGGGACTGCACAAGGAGAAGTTCCCATAGTCATATACAAATAATGGAATGGATAAAAAAACACCTACGAGGAGAAGCACCAGCTCAGCACTCTCTTTAAGCTGTTCCAGAACAGCACTTATTTTCATGATGACATTCTCAGAAAAGTATAAATATCAGTAAGAATGCAACTATGGCATCACAGAATGGCCTGAGATCATACCCTTTGATTATATAATGACCCCGTTAGCTTCGCTTTACCTTTACCTCAGATCTGCTTCCTTCACGCAATTCTGTCTTGAGCTGGCTGGGCTAGCATAGGGCATTGATGGAATCTCACACTCACCCACTAACAATTATGCAACAGTTTAAACTCCTCTATAATGTTAAACTGAAATTTAACTTTTTTAAGAGTAAAGTCCACCACATTAGCAAACTTGAACAGAGTAACTCAATGCACTAATTTCAAATACCCGCCATTCTAAAGATGGTCTGATACTCTGGCTGTCTTTTGTTCTCCTAGCTGCAAAGTTCATTCTGACCTCTATCCCTGCTTGTCTCTGTCTCCAGAACAGCTCCTTTACTATTCAACTGCCTGTAGTGTTTATCCTTCCCTGAGGAAAGAGTTAAAGGGGAACGGAGGAAAACATCTACAATTAAATTGCTCTTAAGTTGTTCCTGCCTCTTGGCAACTGCAGGTTATAATTCAGCAGTTTACAACTCTCCCTCCTCACTTTAGAAAGAATGAATAATGTAGAGACTTACATTCATATTTGCAGTAGAAAGGGAATGCTGGGAGTTACAAATTGCTGCTGAAAAGACAATCACATTCAAGAGGACAAAAGCTTCAAAGTTAAATCTCTTAAAGAGGACTCTAAGAGAAGAAATGCCAAAAAAAAAAAGTATCAATTCTGTAATGGCTTGAAGAAACTATTAATTCCAGTATGGTTGGTTTCAAAGCAGTTTGTGAATCTGTCTAAAGGCATAAGAAGAAAGGAAACTTATTGCGCAGATTTGCAAGAAAATGTTCAAGAAATACCTATAAAGACTTTTTTTCCAGCAGACACCTTGTAAAGCTGCCAGCTCGTGACTTGCACCACTGCCTACTTTTGTTACCCCTATTAGCCAAAGGCTGTACAAGTCTTTAGCAAACACTTGCCCGTTAGTGGATTTTGCACATCGCGTTCTCTTGACAATCAAACAAAAGTAAAGCAACTCAGCAAGCAAATTTGAAAGCACAACTGTCTTCAGGTCTAGAGACTGGGGAGTATGATGTGTGACCTTTAGAATCAGACTTTCAGACCAGCTGCAGTGGGAAGGCACCTCTGGAGGAGATTGTCTAGTCCAACCCTGTGGTCAGAGCAGGGCTAGCTACAGCAAGTTGCTCAGAGCCAGGTCCCAACAGGTTTTGAATATCTATCTCTAAGCAAAGAGACTTCACAACCTCTGTTGAAAATGTGTCCCTGTGTTTCATCATTTCTGCTTGAAAATATTTTTCCCTATTTTTAACTGGAACATCCCATATTTCAGTTGTGCCTATTTCCTCTTGTCATATCTCTTGTACTGTGGAGCCCAGAATTGGATGCAGCAACCGGATGTTTCACTCCTGCTGATTTGAGGGGAAAGATCGTGTCCTTGGACCTGGTGGCAATGTTCTCATCCCCTAGGACACCAAGGTCTTCCACTGCAGAGCTTCTTTTCAGCTGGCTGCCCCTCAGAAATTACTGCCACACAGGATTACTCCTATCCAGGTGCAGCACTTTGCTCTACTTTGTTGAACTTCACGAGACTTCTGTGAGCTCCTCTCAAGGTCCCTCTGAATGAGAGTACCTGGTGTATCCAAGACTCCTCCCAGTCTTGTATCAACTGCAAAGCTTCACAGGGTGCCCTCACCCGTTGTTCACTTCAGTGAGGGGGTTAAGCAGCAGTTGGCTCAGTATTCCTGCAGGCCAGCCTTATCAGGAAAGACTGAGGCCACAAAGGTGCTAAGTATCTTGGCCTTTCCCATGTCCTTCATCAGATCCCCTGGCTCATTCAGCAGAAGGGCTACATTTGCCTCAAGTATTTACCTGCTGTGATTCAGTGCTCCCTCCACCCATCTCCATCCCACCACTATAAAATGGGACGCTTGTTCCCAGTTTGGGAACGCTACCTTCATAAGCAGTTTAAGCTGGACTGCCACTGGCCTATGAGCTACAGCACACATCCATTCTGGTGCCTCTGCTCTTCAGGTGGTTAGTTCCAGCTGAGAAGCAAGGTGTAAAGTGTGAGCATTCTATCACTGCATCTAAATCTGTCAGAGCTAATCTGTCAGAACCCTGACTTACATTTATAAAATGTCCAGCTCCTGAGTGCCTCCAACACAGTCAGCTTCTTTCCAAAGGACAATGGGTGGAATAATGTACCAAACAGGTGCGAAATGTATGCTTAGTGGACTAGAATTAACTGGTAACAGAAAGCAACCAGTAAGTGGGAGTCTATTCTCATTTTTCCTTTGATACAGTTTTCTCCCTACTTTTCACCACTCACTGTGCAAATATGGAGCAAATTTCAATTTTTTATCCATTGCCTGAGAAAGTTTCAGTACTACAAGACATACTCTGTGCATGACAGTGAGGTGAGTGACATGCTGTCACTCAGCACACTACTTAGGATGTGGCATGTTCTAGAAAGGCAGTGACATATCACAAAGCAGATGTATGACATGACAGTCACTTAGATGAAAGGCATGCAAGCTACTCCAGGACCCTGAAGTCTTTGCTTGTTTGCTCTCAGGTCCTACTCACTTTGAACAAATGCTTGTACCAAGTGCAAATTGTTTTTTAAAAAACTGCTTGGAATATATTATTAGACAATAAACTTTCAGGATAATTTATCTGGTGTAATTTTTTAGCACAATTATACACACTGTTCAGAGAGCACAGCCTCCACCTAAAATGATACTGTCAGTATGCACATTGCTGACAGAGTGCTTACTTTTGCACAGCTCATCCTGCCAGAATAAATACAGGAGAAAGCAGGAATTCACAGTCCCCCTTACCTCCTTGACAGGATCTAACATGTGGAGGAAATTTTAGAAAAAAAGAGCATAGACAGGTAATTTTGCACCAAAGTGAACGGTCACTGCAAATGCATATTACCCCAGGTTCCCACATCTTCTCTTCAGGGTCCCATATCTTCTCTCCTTCCTTCCTCAGAGTAGGAAAGGTGTTGCAGGAAAGTGGGCATGAAAGTGGCCTGTGGTTGGGGAAGACTAGAAAAGGTGAAGGATTTGTTTGGCATGTTCAAATACCTGCTCAAATCTGGGAGTTTAATCACAATATCAGCAGGGAGAAACAGTACTGATGTCAAATACCATTGGATGTTTAGGGGAGCAAAAGATGCCTGTAGCAAACAAACAACAGCTCAGAATTATTTCTCCAGGTCTAATTCAAAGACCCAGAGGCAACAAGAGGAATACCCTCCACAGCTCACTGGTTGCAGATTTTTCAAATCAATTTTCAAAGAAAGATTATGACATAGTTGTTGTATTAAAAAAAAAAAAA
>VZTE01006207.1:711165-739720 GCA_013397775.1 Eulacestoma nigropectus
AAGTAAAATTTTTTTCTTTTTTTTTTTTTTTTTAAACAATCTTGCTATTGCCCCTGACTTACGCCACAATGCAGAACAACACAGCTGTGGGTAAATCCAAGCCAATAAGCACTAATGTCATAACAAGCAGGTTGTGAGCAATTTAGATGCCAATCCCATCACTCTTCCTGTGTGAAACAGTACTCACATGAGTAACCCCATTGAAAACAGAAGGATGACTAGTGCACTAAGTGCTATTTAATGGAGGAGTAGCAGACTGGAGGCAGAGGAAGCAAGACTTATTAGTTGATAAACTCATTGCTTCCTGGGGAAGGGCAAGGGGAACTTCTGGCTAGCATCTAACCTCAATCCTCAGAGGTACCAACACTCTCCTACTGTAAAGATCAAAATACTCCAGAAGTTATACAAACAGTCAAAAGCTTCACGGGATCATCAGCAGCTGCTCAAGATGTCACAGGATCAGCTTTAAGAAACACGTGTCAAATCTTATTCTGCAGATCTCCAAACTGAGGCATTTGAGGCCTTTTTCTTCCAGGGCCGTGCCTGTATCTGTGCCACCCCAGGACCTGCCCTGGAGCTGGGTTGCTGTCAGTGTGCAACCCACAGACACACCACGCTGAAGAGCAGTAACGTAGAGGGGTGCATCAAGGAGAGACACATTTTTCCTAAAACCGTGAGCACAAGGCTATGCCAATTACTTTTCCTAGTTTAGTGTAATTTGGAATGTCCCTTCTGCCCCATGACCCAGCAAGACTGAGTTCAGCACTAAAATCTTACTATCTTCAAAGTCAGATGTATGTGACAAAAATGCTCCTTTAATCCTCTTCCATTCTGCACAGACAATAAAACAAAACACAGCGTGGCCACCAAGTATTCACAGTGATTAACAGCTGGCAAGGTGGGGGCTTCTGGTAGGTATACTTACCAAAGCAAGGAAAAATTCTGGAGCAAACTCTAGCCTAGTTTTCTCCTAAAATGTTGTTCCTAGATTGTTAATCTACTTAAACTCTTGGGATTTTTCTTACTAAGTAGACAACAGAGAAGACAAAATGTTGCTTTCTAAACTGTGCAAACTACGTCCAAGAACATCTTTAATGTTATCATTCAAGTTATGTTCAGACTACCTTACATGGCACTAATCAAGTAATAAATGCATCATCCTATAGACCTAAAAAATAGGAGACAGAAGCCTTAAATAAAGGAGGAACATCAGGTGAACACTTTCAAATAGATGGGAGCACTGAACTTCAGGACAGTAAACTTTAAGGAGTTAGAAGAGGGGAAGAATTTTAAAAGCAAGTCCAGCATTATCTTCAAAGCTAAATATTATTTTATGTTTGTGTGCTTTTTTTTAACTTCAGCCTTTGATAAGAGGGGGTTGAACAAGAGCAAAAATTTAGCTGCAAAAGCAGGCACATTTGACAAGTTTGGCAGCACATGAATAGAACTAGGGTATTATATGCAGCTTAAAAGATAAAAAAAATAACAGCATTCCTCCTAATTAGAGAAGCCATATGCTTTATGAAATAAATCCTGGTAGCTTGTAATTACAACCTGATTTTTAAACAGATCCTTTTAATTCTATTATATTCTGTATTTCTGATTTATTTACTAAAATATTAAGATCACAGAGTTATTATGAAAAAGTGCACTTCACAGTTGAAAGAATAGCATGGTAATAATGTTGCTACATCTCTTCCTACAAACAGGAGGAAATAAACAGAGGTCTACATGTTAAAGATTATTTTCTTCTCTACAGTGAAAAGTAAGAAAATAAAGAAGGAAGAAATAACATCTGCCATAGTGAGTTAGTCTTGCTCAGTATTCTGCCTGTATGGATATGATATTTAATAGTGTTCAAATGAAAATAAGCCTCCAGTACTGCCTATGACTTTTAAAACCAGAGGGGGCACATGGGGCATCTAATCCAAGCATCTATCTCACCTTAGTTTTAGGACTATTCTTAATTTTTCTTTTGGAGTGGGAACGGCCATTATTTTTGTTTTGTAACTATGTTTTCCTGAATGGTATAAAGTTTTGACTCATGCTTTTTAGAATTAATTTCACGCAGAAAAATTTAACTGTATTTCTCCCTGTTTAAGGAAAATATCTTTAAAACAACATTCATCCAGAGAATCTAAAAGAGATCACTGCCATCCTCAGTACTTCTAGTCACTCGCAGTAAGATGGTTTCATATAAGGAGCTATCAATCAGTTTTACAGATGCAGGTATGTTTCTATAACTATATAATAGGTATCATTCACATGCATAAATCACAGGTTTTCTAGGTGCCAGACTTCCAACACAAAGAAGATTAGTCTATAAAAACATGAATCAGCCCATAGACATGTCAGAAATGCAATTCACTTGAGAACAAAACTTCTTGCTAAGAAATTTAAGGTAACATAATTAAATTCAAGATTGCAATTTGACTGTATTTTTAGTGGTGTGAGGCCCAGGTCCCCTTCCTTACTAACATCTCAGGTTGGGATTTTACATTTCCATTGCTCGTTGGTGCTGACACTTACCTGTAGCCACTGCCCATCCTTCAGACAGGCATTCAGTGCAGCTTGCTTCCCTTCAAGCATTAACAGCAAGCTGCTGAAACAGGCTTATGCCAGTTCTGTTCTGATTGCTGAGCAAAAAGGACAGGAAATCATTATAGTCAAAACATTTCTAACAAAGGTCACTTTAATACAAAATTACATCAATCACCTTGGAAAAAAAAAGTACATTTCAATTGATGTCATTCGTTCATGGGGCTAATATCAGCTTTAGTTTTAGAAATTTGGCTGGTTCTGGAGAAAAATCATTAAAAATTAACTATGTCTTTCAAGAGAGATTTAAGTCTTGTGTGAGAAGATAAAATTGCATGAGTTGTTTCATATGATAATCTGAATGGCTGTTTCAAAACTTTTTTCTGAAGACATTACTGCAAAAGTAGCTTTAATGCAAAAGAATCATCTCGAGAAGATGACTCTGGATAAAGCATTTCTCAGGATTTACCCTGGTCTGGGTTACATGCACCACAGAATCCAGGCCTTCAGCTCACAAACCTAGCATTATGCAAGTGAAATAAGCCAGAATGATTATACCTATAACTCATAATACATGCACACATTCAGAACTATTAGACACACTAGATGAGGTATCTGACTTTGTATAAAACTTTTGCAGTTGATTTTGCCATGGGCACGTTGTAAGAAAATCTTTTAGCACTGCAGATGAAGCTTTATATGCCTAAAACTTTTTACTGGGAAATGCTAAATGAATTTGCAGATGTAAACGAGGTCCCAGCTTTCAGACATTAATACTCACGTGACTGCTAAATTCAACAATTAAATTTTCAGTGACTTCAGTGGTAAGGGATTATGCCCAGACATCTTAATTCAGACTATAAACCACTTTTATCTATATCAGAGTACATAAGCATGTGCTTAGAAGTCTGCTTTTCAAAGGAACTGAAGGACTTAACCACGTGTCAAGTTACTTGCTGAAGAAGAATGGGTGGATAGTTTGGAGACAGCGATTTTGTCTATGCTGGTATGGTGGAATTGAATTCTACATGCACACAAATTCCTATCCAAATGTTGTATGTTTAATCTTCACATTTATGTATAATTAACAGACATACAAAGACATGGACAAACAATACAATTATATATAATTTTACAACACAGAGTAAACCTTCAATCTCTGCAGTTTTATCCTACATTAAAAATTATCTAGTATCTGCAGGATGTCTTCTAGTTGGATTAGTCCACTGCACAATTTTAATTCCAGTGAAGGTTTTTTCAAGGCTGAGGACTACCCTTGTAAGTTCATATGTAAGCTGCAATTTTCAAAACAATTCCCCAAATATTTTAATTTTTATTTATCCACAACACATCTGTGTACAGATTTTTAAATGGTATATTTGAGCTCTTTAATTTCAAATCACACTGTTTTGAAAAGGCTGGTACAAAACTGAATGTCACTTGATTGTTATTCTGCTTAGGAGAGAATACAAATGAAGGATCAGTGAGGGAGCAGAGAAAACCTCCAGTGAGAAATAGGATGAAAACAAAGTTGAGAATGTGAAGAATGAACAACTGAGTGTGAAAAACAGAAGCACAGAGGGAGAATATAAAATTCTCCTATGCTGGCATTTAAGGGACAAGAAGCTCACACAGGCCACTGAGCTGTGCCATCCTCACTTTTCCAGGGTTAGTAAACTCACTCAGTGGTAACCTAGCACAGAGCTGGATTCAGCAGAACCTTCACTCAAGAAAAGTTTACTACATCAAAATAATGGCTTCCAACTGTAACTAATATCTAAAATACAATTCTTCAGGCTCTGCAAACCCCCCCACCCCATCCTTGGGAATTGTTATATCAGTTTACCCAATCTGTTATGCCCAAAACCCCAGAAATTTCAGTCCCTTTTAAAAGCAACAAGTTCTTTCTAAGCTGCAGCCCTCGCCAGAAGAGGCACCTGAGATGCTGAGCTTGCTGCAGGTGAGGCCATGAGCTCCCAGGCTGGTTTCTGCCCTGCTGTGCTAGAGCCTTTCTCCTGGCAGACATGGAGCCGTCCTGAAGAGACATGGATGTGTTCCTCCCTGGCCCTGGAGACGTCGTGGCCACAGAGCCGCAACGGTGAGGTCTGAATTTTTCTCTTTCCAGTTTTTCAAGCCGTGGTTTCTAAAGGTGACAATGGTAATTAGTCCTCAATGCTTTATGTGCCATAGAGAAATGTAGGAGAATGTGTCCAGCAGGCAACGTTTTTTAAGTCTCTGCCAACACTTTGATCACAGAATGAATTGTCTGGAATACTGTGAACTCTTTACTTATTAAAATGAAACTGGGGTGTTGTATCAATGAAATGTATTTTATTGTGTTCTGTCAATGAGACATATGCTATTATATTATCAAGGTACCAATTCAGACTATAAAATCAGCTTTCCATTTCTCTTAATGAGAGACTGTACCAAAAGTAAATTACATGAGTTTTCATCACTGTACTCTTAATAAAAATAGGACATTTTGGCTCTTTTTGTTAAAGAGAAAGCTAATATAGTTTTTATGAAATCTGTGCAGTGAGAAGGACTAATACTGAATATCCAAAATGCTACAGGATCTTTAGTTACAACAGAGTATGACAATATGAAACACAAAGCATTTTGTCAAGAAAAAGAATGTAATAGGAAAAAGAGGAGTGGCTATTATAAGAAGAATGAAAGGGTATAGATGGCAAAAGAGAACTAGCATTTCCAAAAATGAAAATGGGGTGCATTTTTTAAAAAAAGAAGATGCCTTCTAGACTTGAGTTGTGTTTTCAGGAGATGAAAGAAACAAACTTGTAAGTCTCCAAAGAGACAGTAAATGTAGACACTGAAAATTCACCACAGCATTTGAAAAGAAATGGGATCTTATTTTATAACCATAAAACTATGAACTGCCTCTTTTATTATTTAAGGGGTCTTGCTTTTCTGTTCTGTCGAGAAGACTTCAAGGTCAAAATGTCTGTATACTTAATGCCACTTTAGATGCCAATGAAAGGAGATTACAAGAAAAATGAGAACCCTGGGGCTTGCCAGGCCTTTCTGGGATAAATGCACCTGGTAAAGTCAAGGTTATATAAATGAAGAGAATCCATCATCTGATGTTGTTGGGGTGTTATTTACATTTAAAGAAAAAGAAAGGAAATTAATAAAACAAAATAGTGAAATATTCAAAGATTGTATGAAAAAGACAATTTAATGCTGTAATATGTGCAATAATAAATCAAAAACTCTTCTTTCAAGTGAGGAATGAAGCTATTGTTAGGGGAACAGAGACAGTCATAGTTTGGTAGACAACTCCAAATGAGGCTAAACCCTTTTCAGATTGTCATAGTGTGTTCCCTAGAAAGATAAGGACCTGCTGAAGGTAAACCAAAATTGCAGGGAGCTTGGTTGGAATCCAAGATAATGTAGGAGAAACTTGCCCACATCTGAAAAACACAAATTTTAACTCTACTAATGTCAGAAAAATGTAGTAAAGTGTACAACCCAAGGAAGTGTTTTGAGGGCAATATTTCAAATGTTTACCATCAAGGCAGACATGGAGAGAAGTTTCCATGCCATGGAGTTTCAGCATTCCGTAATAGCTGTGATCAGAAATCTTGCCCAGAATGAGTCAGTAAGGGTTCTCTTGCTTTACTGTAGAATAGCCAAATAGATTTTCAAGGTCTGCACAAGGTCCATTTTCCTCAAGGATCGAGAGATTTTTAAATTTTTTTTTTCTTTTTCTCTGTCTTATCACATTGTTGGAGATGTGACTTCATGTCTTACAGGTAGGCTATTGTCCTATCTTATTATAATCAGAAGCTCAACCTGCTGCACAGCCGATTTACTCTACTAGGTGCAAATGCTGCATTAAACTCAGCAACTGCAGTTCAGTAGAGAGTGCAGATGTTAAGCCATTTAATTGCCTTTTCCCTATACACCTCGATGGAAGAAAATGAGGGTTTCCTGGGAAGTTGAAGGTCTAAAGGGCATTTTTTTCCATACACTTACTATCCTTAGTGTTCAGATTTGGAGCAACAGCCCTCTTTGGTACACAGATCTAAAGGATGCAGTCAACAAGTACACCAGTGATGGAATTACTGCTCTAGAATTTACATCAAACTTGACAGTTAATTGAAAAGATCGTGCCTTTTCTTAGAGATACATACGGCTTTAATGGAGGCTGTACACTTAGCAAGGCGAAGAAGGGACTGAGGCTTGTGTCAGGAAACATTTTGTACATAGATTCCAGGTGTAAAAGCTATTAGGAATGGTAGAAAAGCAAGGAAGAGCCATTTACAAGGAAGCTTAAGTAAGAAAAGAGTCTGAGATCAGTCAGAAAGAGAAAGAGTGGAGAGAGAGAAGCTGAGCAGGAGGTAAAGCGAGTAGAGTTTGACTACTGGTCCAGAGGGACAAATGTCTTCAGAGTTAAAAAATTTTCTGTCAGGAGAGAACTCCACACACTAGTGGAAAACAAGGGCTTTGCAAGAACATCCACAAAAAAAAAAAAATGAAACAACGCCAATTCCTTATATGCTATTGTGGCATCCACCTTCCACTATGGAATACGCAGCTCTCTTGTCCACAAAACCTCCCTTGAAATCTTTTGACCTTCGTGCATCTTCCATGGAAAAAAAAGTGCAGACAGAGTAGTTCCTGCCAAAATATTATCCTCTGGTGTTTGCTGTCTTAACCACACAGCATCAGAAAAGTAAAATCAGCAGCTGCAGGTGTTAAAAGACATATTTTAGGAACAGAATGCTACATTCAGGAGAAGTAACGCCCTTCACTTCCAAAAGGCACCTCATTATCAGGCAGGGACTCTCACACAGCACTGCAAACACTTACTTTGGCTCCAGTCTCATTCCTCTCTGCTGTGTACTTTGTAGATTGCCCTGTTCTTTACTAATCTCAGACTGAGCACTTCACCACCAACAAAATCTAGAGAGGGGCTCTGCAGCGCCAAGAGGACCTAATATTTGTCCTTACTTGCAGAAGCAGCATAAAGCCTAAAACCAACTTATTTTTCACATAAACTCTGAAAGATTCCCAGCAACACTCCTTTTTCTGGAAATTTAAGATGTGCCTCCTTACATAAGGACTGAAGGACCAAGCTGGTATTTTGACACAAAAGCGCTTCAGAAATTTGGACCTCCAAAGTCATAGAAGTAGCCAGAGAAGTAGATTTCAGGGACACACTGAGACTGAACCCACCAAAATCCATGAAAAGCCTTTTTTTTTTAAACCATTTGTATTTTGGATCAAATTTTCAGTCAAGTTTGCTGATTTGGCCCTGGGGATGCCTGATGTGATTCATTATACACAGGCAGCTGTAGAACCTGTTTTATAAGTTTCTGGGATAAGGAGAAAGGACAGCTGAAAGCTGCAGTCTTACTATCAGCTCTGGGGATGCTAAAACTGCAAAGCCAATGGCTCCCCATCCTGCCTATGGTTTGCTTCTGGCTTTTATCTTGATTTATATCAACATTTGTGAAGCATTATTAATGTCACAAGAGGCAGACCTGTCAACTAGAATAACACTCTTGGAAATTTGTTCCCACCTACTTTCCCTTTCAGGTTCATCTGATCTGGCATTTGTGTCTGGCGTTACCCAGCCATAGATAAGAAACATGAGAAAAGCACATTGTCATTAATTACAGAGGCAAACAAGAACAGCTAAGCACAAGAAGGCTGGGTAAAAACAACAATCCCACTGTACAATACAAGCCCACTGTATTCATCTGCTAATTCCAATCACAGCTGAAAGCAGATTGCAGTGCTTTTGTATTACACTGGAAAGGCAAGGGAAGTAGCAGAGCATGGTTGTATCCTAACATTATTCTCCCTGCAGAATCAATACTCCCATATATGGTTTTAGGCATTATCCAGGGGAGATGCAGGGAGTCCCACAGGGGAAGCTTGGCACATGCAGTAACGTTTGCAGGGTCAAGACCCTGTTCTTTTAACATATTCCACCAAGGTTAATGTGCTATTGTACAAGATCCAGGACAAGGCCTATGAATCACTGGACTCCTTCTCAAACCCCAGCTGCACGGAAAAGCACATTTAAGGCACAAACTGGTTATAGTGATATATCTCTTTTAGAACAAAAAAAATATAAACGTTCTTTTCTTTTGGTGGGGGGGAGCAGGGGGTGGGTTAAGGTATTATGAAAGGCTGAAACCCGTACACATACCTCCAAGTAACCCATAACTACATTTGCAAAAAAACCCCAGAAGATCTGAATTTACATGGATAATTAGTGATAAAACATCTGGGATATTTTTAGAGATAAACCACTTGCTGGAATGTTGATTTCGTGGCCACCTTGAGCTGGGATAAGCTTGTTTTGCTGGGGGCGTTTTATCATGGCAGAGATGGTACTTCCTATTCTTAGTAGTTGCCTCCCTATAAGAACCATAAAAACAAATTTATCAATTGATTTTAACTGCATTGCAATTAGATATTGATTTATTGGTACTCAGGGATAGTTATAAACCTGATATTCAGAAAATGTCCTTCCATGCAACTAAATTGGAGCAGGAAAACTGTGACCTAGAAGTAATTGAGATTTCACAGTATCAAAACCTATGCTCTACCTCTTCATGTTTAGATCTATAGCAACAAGATAGAGGTTCTAGATTTTTTTTTTTTAATTTAATTATTATTATGTTGATAGAGAGAGTCCTTGGATACAGGCTCCTCAAAGAGAAAAAAAAATTAGACATGGAAAGCAAATGAGTCATAAGGGCATGATTTCATTTGGACTAGGTCATGCAAGATTAGTACCCTGGGTTGCCCAAAGCTAAAATTTAGCTATCATAACTGTGAGCATCAGGTTTGAAAAGGATGAATGTGTGAGAAAGCGCAGGAGGGGGTTTCTTTCGTTTTCTCTGCTTTTGGGAAGAGGGACATGTGAGGAGAATACAAATCCACTGATTCATACCTATCTATTAGTCATACCTCTGTTGTGCTGGTTGCTTATTCTGCAGACATTCTCTGTTGTATAAATAAGGTGCACTGCCTCAGGGCTTAGTATAGTATGTCTTTATACCTTTGTTTTTCTAGTTTTGTTTCTAACCCCTGATCATTCTGCACTTTCCTTCACATACTTCGTAATTCAGCTAAAGAATTTTGTAACACAAAAAGTTTGTGCGATTTACTAGGACTTTCCAACTAAGAATTGCTGGGTTTCTAACCAGTGTGTGGCCATCCATTACCTAAAGAAAAATATCTGTTTCTTTATCACATTTTAGAGCAGAAATATTTTCAATGAATGTAACATTTGAAGAAATACAGAGACGTCTTTTAAAAATAATCTGTTGTATGGACAGATGTTTATTTCCAAAACTACAACACTTCTTAATGTACACATTCTGAATTTATTTTATTTAGGAAAAAAAACTTTAAAAGAAAGAAATAAGTAGTATCACACATTGACTAACATGAAGCAGAACGTTTTTAAACAACAAATTTTAACAATTTTTGCCCCTTTAAACAACCAATTTAAGGAAAAGTATTGGCTTGGCTGCAGTTTTTGATGTAAAAATACCGTCTTGAATTAGGCTAAAAGATATGCCATGCGAGCTTCAAAGAAAATATCGGGGAGAGGCATACAGGAAAAAATAAAAAACTTCCTTGCAGGGATTTCTAATCTCTCTACATATATTATTTAAAGCTTTGCAAAAGACTAGTCTGCAGTGCTGAATAATTATTTTGCGTGTACTAGTTCAAATATTCCCTCTTCTCTTTGTTTGTGTTTCCTATTTTGATTTGCTAGCAATTTTTTTGAATAAAAAGGAAAATTATATGCACATTTTTAACCCAAAATGCAGAAGTTACTATTACATTGGCATTTTTACCTATCTGTTCATACCATATGAATGCAGAAGAAATCTGACAATTTACATAGCCAAACTTGCAGCTAAAAACTCATTAGTGATATGTGATTTGACAAGGAAGAGGTTTAACAGTGATAAGTGATTGCACATACATTGACTTTCACATTTCAAATCAAGAGTACAATAACCTCACCTGATGTGGTTTTGAACTTATCAGTTGTGACTGGTGCAGAAACGCAGCACTGGTGACTTCACCTCCAACCAGCACTGAGCTTTCCTGACTCCAGTACACTCCATTCTTTTAACCTTGACAAGAAAATAGGGAAACAAGAGAGTTAAAATGATAATTTGCTTCTGGAAATTATAAATCTTTTTTTCCTAGTAAAAACATGGGGGACAGGCATTGCATTTTTTTCGAATTCTAATCAAACCTCAAAATAGCTCTTACATAAATACTGCCAAGCGATATTTCTTCAAAGCAAAACACACAAAATTCAGAAGCAGTTATTCAAGGGAAATTTGCCCTAGCTTCACTTGGATATTTGTCCAAGTAAAAGTCAACAACCATTATTTAGGATTTAGCTCAGTAAACATTCACCTGATGACCAGAAAGGCCAGTTTCCTGTGTCAGGTTTATGGAGCAGAACAATAACATGCTGATAAATAGTATCATTGTGTTCTTGGTTCTAGCTAGTTAAAAGGAAAAATGAACACGATACTAATGTGAAAGTGAGTTCCCTGGCTGGGAGACATGCAAATCCTCCTCTCTCCTATGAATACTGCCCAGTTACAGCCTGCTGGATCTGGGAGCAAGAGTAACCATCTAAACATCTGTGGTATCAACACAGACCCTCTCAGTTACTGAGATGAAATAGATTTGAAACCTACAAAGCGTCCAGCACCATCCCTTAGAGAGGGAGATGTCACAAATTTAGCCAGACCATGAAAGCACCAGCAGCATGCTACTCATTGGGTGCTTTTGCAGAGTGGAAGCCAAAATATTGGACTTAAAGAAAGCATCCTCCCTCTTCATCTGGTCACTTTTTCATCTGACCCTTCATCAGACACCAAGCTGATGTTTCCAGATTCTCTTTATGAAACAAAAGACACACCTCTGTCATGTTTGTCAGGCTTCTTTGGTGTGATTGCTTAAGTGATTGCTACAGAAATTGCCAATGTATTAATTCATCATGCCTCAGCCTGGTTATGTCCATTGCATGCAAAGCTAGTCATCTTTTACTGCAGTTTTCATTCTAAGGGGAGAAGAGTAAATGCCATTTTTTGTTTAGTTTTTCTGGATTTATTTATGTATTTTTTCCAAACAAACTCCTCTCCCTCATGGCAAGAGCACCTGATTATGGGTCTATCTCCAGGAACATTCTTTGATATATTGTCTTGGCTAGAGGCATTCAGATCTCTGCCTGTTTTGCATCCCTATTTCAAAAATAAAAGGTTTGCCTATTCTTTTAATTCTCTTAGCATTAATTCAAGTCTGTGTCAAACATGAATCACTGACAGATTAAAGTAAATGTGTCACAGTGAGATTACCGTGAGCATAGAACGGTGCTCAGCATGTGCTGCTTCCCTTTGCTGTGGGCTCAGATGGAACTACAGGATCATAAAGATAGGCCTGGCTTGATACAAGATACAGAGCATCTTTTATTTATCCAATGCAAACTGATGGGGAAAAATATGAAGTCTTATTTAATGTTCTCTATAATTCATTTAAATTCTATATCTTTACTGGAGTTGGAGAAGCTTCATTTAAGATTGGAGGGTACAAGGTAGAATGGGCCAAGGAAGGTTCCTGTAATATTGAAATGGAACTGAAATACACCAAACCATTCCGGCCTGCAGTATCACCCAGGAAATATTTCAGCCTAATGAAAGTGAGTAGTGATATCTGAAATTCACCTGAGAGAATATAAGAATAAAATTTCAATGAAATAAAATGATGAGTAGTGTTAAGTAATATTTGACCAGGCATTAAATAATAATAATAATAATAATAATAATAATAATAATAATAATAATAATAATAATAATAATAATAATAATAATAATAATAATAATAATAATAATAATAATAATAATAATAATAATAATAATAATAATAAAAAATAAATAATAATAATAATTCTACATCTGAGTCTATCAGCAGAAAAGTTATGAAAAAAATTTGAACCCCAAAAAGAGAACAATGATGAAATACCCTACCATAATTTCTGTTCAATAAATATCAAAGCTTCCTAATTAGTCTTGTCAAAGAAGATGCATTCTTGCTTGTGCAGATTTTGATGCGGGTTATTTTGTTTTGGAGGGTTTTTTTAATTATTTCTAGGTAAGATTATTGAAATTAGCAGAAAGAGACCCCCTAATAACAACGAGTTCAGAATTAATTCAATCTGCTGGCATTTCAAAGTAACCAAACTAACCAGGAAAGCTCTGAAACTGGTACTCTAACACACCAGAACAGCCTCATCTCCTTCTATGTCCCTTTAAGCATCTATACTCAACTGTTTCCTTGTGACGAAATCACCTGCATTCAAAGGAATTATTAATATAGTTAGATTAAGATAAAGTTTGTAGACCAGCAGTAATCTTCATTATCAGTTGATCTATTTCATGCTTCCAGCAACATGTCAGGTCCTTTTGACACTAACTGTAAACTACTAGTCCAGGGATAATAGCTATTGACACTGAAGCTGTGAGTCAGGATGAAAGGGCTTTTGGTGTCACCCATTTGCAGCTGCAATTCACTCTGTGGTAGCTCCTTTCCACAGAGAAAATATTATTGGATACATTTAACCTTCCTCCATTCCTAATGCAAAGAAAATATATCAGAGAGATCTTAAAATTCAATTTGGTTCTAATCCACACACAATGAGAAGAAAAAAAATCCATTATAATTACAACCTATACTAGTTAGTTTTCTTTGCACTGAATTTGCAGGGTATAATATGATAAAAAACAATTCCTGTCATTACCAGGCCACACAGTGATAAGAAATGTACCACTAGACAAAGAAATTAGACCTGTGACTCTGAACTCTGTCATTTATATGATTAAGTGTCCTTGCAGTTTCATATATTAGCAAAATACCTACCTTTGAAAGTACACAAAAGTACACTGAGATAGAAGATGAAAGTTTGCATGTGGCAAAACATTCCATGGAAAGGAGACACTGAGTAACTCCATACTGTGATTTGGCAGGTTGGTGGGAGGAATTTAAAAATATCCCCAGCCTCTCTATAGAAAACAAGAGAAAAGTATGATTTTAAGAATTCATGTAATACCTTCCCATTTTGGATGAAATTCTCCCTCAGTATACTAATTCCTTGGATCCTGTACCACCTACATTGCCTACAAGACAGGCCTTAGGCAGATTTTGGTTATGATGTGATGCTGTTCCATACTGCAGAGAAGTAGTTAATGAAAAATGACCAGTAAATTTCCAGTCCTTGTGCTTCTCTTCTGTACTTCAAAGGTTTTCTTAATTGTCTCCAGTCCAGAACAAGATGGTGTTCAGAAGGAATGGCACAAGCAACTGCTTGGGTCATCATGGAGGATTGCCTACGCTGCCAAAAGAGAAACCCACATAGACTGATCCGATTTTATCAGCTGACTGTAGGAAAGAGGAAATTCAATTTAGCAACTAATTTTGAAAAAATATTTTTTTTTAAAAATGTATTTTCCCCTGTTTTATTTGTACTAAGGAATGAAGAACACTTCTACATTTAAGTTTATTAGAAACTTATGAAGAAGGCAGTTACTCTTTACAGCTTCCTAATGTGTATTGGATGATTGCATATTGTAGTACTGGTACCATTTAAGACCAAGGGAATTGAAACAACTACGAAGAACATGAAAGGATAAAACATAATCATTGGCTAGAAATAAAGGCCTTTTCCCTCATGCCCTCAGAGACAATTCTAGTTTTGTGAGGGGTTTTCTTTCCATTTTCTCACGTTTATCATTTCTTCCTTCTCTAAATATATATACACACATTTTCAAAGATGTTAAATCTTAGTATGAGAATTTTCAAAATACAGAGGTTTTGTAGAAAGTATCCAGCAGGGAGAAAAGGTCTACTTCTGATCAAACTCAGTGACAGACCTCTCAATGACTTCACAAATTATCAAGCTCCATTTTCTTACTTGTTTGGCATCTGAGGGCTAGACTGATCCAAGCAGCAAAGGTGTTAGCACTATATGGTTCCCTGGAGAACACAGCACATTCACTTTAAAGTTTATTATCTTCAGCAACAAGTTTAGACCCAAATTCTTAAACAAATATGCACAGGCTGTGCTCATCCTATTATTGTGTCCATTTTCTCATTTATTACTCCACTAGGTTCCTGCAAAACAACTTTTTGCAAGACTTATTTCTCTAAACCAAAATCTGAATCCATTAAACCAAAGTCTTTAGGACCTGGGATTTAGAATTTGTGACAATGAGTTCTGTGGAGAAAAGAATGTGGTGAGTTACACTTACAGAAGTGGGAAACAAATACATCAAGTCACACTTACGCTTAAGCGAAACAGACATATTTTGGTTCCTAAACGCCAAATACAGATAGTATTCACTACTGTATTTTATTTTATCACCCATTCCAGCCCACATGAATCCTGGATGATTGCTTCATTTACCATAACAAATTATGGCTGACCTGGGGTTCACCGGGGTTGTGTGGCATAAGCAGGGGGCTGGTTAGCAAAGAGTAACCAGACCCCACTGCTGAGGAAGAGCACTGCAAGCTTCACTGACAGAAACCTGACACCAGTAAGGATAATTTCTTTTGCAGTAAAAAGTTTTGAAGGAAAGTAGAGGATAACAAATTCATAGGAATTAATAATTTAAAACCTAGGATGCTGTGAATCCTCTTCTTCAGTTGCTGAATGTTATAGCTTTCTGCATACTCAGAGCAATTCTTTTTAAATTCAGATTACATATTTCCACTAGGGTCCAGATTCTGAAGTGCTTCTTCAGAAATTGGTTTAGGTAAAAGTCCTACTGAAGCTGCTGGGGATTTGATTTCAATTGAAACTGCATAAATACTGAGTGCAGACTTCTGGATATCATCCTCTAGAGTAATAGACTAGAGTAATAGTGTAAACTAGAAAGAATGATTGGAAGGTCTAGTAAGGAACCGGTGAGCTCTTTTAAGTAATTAATATTTTTCTTATGAAAACACTAATCATTGTGATGCCTATGACAATTATTTTCAGGGAAAAATAACAGAGAAAACCTACTTAATTTCTAAATACTTTGAAATTGAAATCTTAACTCATAAGACTGTCTTGCTGTTGTACCAATGACTGCCCATTATACAGTCTCATCCTGTTACATTTGTGGATAAGCCAATTTAGTATTCCCACACCTCTGCAGTTAACATATAAGCACTGATTGACTATACTGCTAAAACTTTCAGCTTCAGATAAATATGCAAACAACTTCACTAATGATGAAACAATGCACGAAACCCATTTTGTTTCCCTGAAAAATAACCTCAAAAAAATAACCTGTGGCTGAGACAGGATCTGAACCCAAAAATTGCTGATCCCCACAATCGCACGCAGAGATCAAAACCAAAATCCCTTAGGTTGCTTCCAGACTGACTTACAGTCCTAGCAGGTGTACACAGATGGTGATCTGTTAGGTATTAGCTCAGCAGAAAAAAAACTACAAGTTTTTACTTTTGAATCCCGTTTACCCCTTTTTGGTAAAGCAGAGGAAATCAAAATGCCCTTAACTTCCCCTCAGTGTGCACTCAGCAAAAGAGAAACCTTCACACGTCCACGAACAGCTGTGGACTGGGACGCGTTGCCTCAGTCATCCTCTGCCCTGGTCACTAGAAGAGATTTAGTTTCTCCTCCCAGCTCTGCCAGAGATTCCTGTGACTTTGAGGGCAAATCACACAAGTCTCACTCCTGCCTGCTGGCAGAACAGAACTTTTCCATGTTTCTCCAGATGTTTCCTTACCCATAAAGCACAGTCATACTAGGTACCACAGACCAGGGTCATGAGGGTTCATCTACTTCATCTTTGTAAAATCTCTTCAAGTTTTCATTTAATCCTTCAAGGGGCATTACAGAAATATATATTATGGAGCCACAGGTGATCATGAATTAATATTCCTCATAAGGTCTTTCAAAAAATGCTAATATGACCTCCTGGTACTCTGACATATTCCATGCTAAGTGTACAAGTGCTAGAACAATGGCCAAGTTATACAGAAGTTATTCACATGGATAGCAGATGATGCCTTTAGTGGGTTATTAATAAGAGCTATTTATGCAGGCTATCAAATATCAATCTGACTCTATGTACTAGTACACAGTATGTTACGTTATTTACATTAAAATTTAAGTATAAACACAAAGTATTATATTTACATGAAGCATAGCATCTCTGGCAAACTGTTAGGCAGTAGGTGGGAGGATGATTGTTCTAGATATATAAAGGTATGAAATTCAGGGACATATGTTGGTTGCCCCATGATTCAATAAAACACAGCAAAGCCAACACTTTATAGAACAAGACCTTGAATATGAAAATTTCTCCTTACTGATCAAAATTCTCATCAATAAGTTTTTCTCCATGCAATTTTTTTTTTTATAAATTACCATCTTGTCTCTTTCTAGAAATTTTTAAATGTCTCTGCAGATAGAGAAAATTGAAGTTAAAAGAGAAGCTTGTTTCCATCGATTTCCACAAAAGAATGCTGACATTCTTTTCAAACTAACTTAAATTTAGTGTTTGTGTATCAAATATAGAAATACATTTGAAATTTATAAATTGGGTTTATATTAAACCAGTTTAAAGCTTTAAATTTAATCATGGAGTAATACACTTTACCTCCACACTAGCTACAGAAAAATTCTGATGCTCCTCTGATTATAGCTTTAGGATTCCCAAAGCTAGGTCTTTCCAATGAATAGTTGTAACCTCAAGTAAAATGATTTTAAATGGTATCTCATTACACAGTTAAATTTGGGGTCAGACATCAACAAGAGGATTGTTTTGTGTAAATCTTTGAACTAAATTAGTCTTTTTTCCTCATACCCAAATATTATAATATTTTCAAAGGTTTTTTATTAATATATAGCATGATTTGCTAACATGCTACCACATATCATATTTTAAAGCTTATGTCATAGGTGTAACAAACATTAAAAAAATGTTGTTTGCTTGCTTTCTTGAAGAAACCTCCCTGCTGTAAATACAATAGCTGTAATCTTTTTGTGTATCTTTCATTGATCCATGGACATGAGTAAAAGCAAGCTATTTTAAAAAGACAATGTGACCAAATATGTTTGCTTTTCTTATCTTGTCAATAAATCAGAAATGTAATTCCAAACATTTCCATTAACAAGAGATGCCTACTTTCCAGCAGGAACATAGTTTTGCAGTTTAGATTGCTCAGTTCTGATATCTACATCCTTCTCAGACCTGTATATTCATTGACAGATGTGCTTACCAAGACAATATTGAGCTTACCTGTGTGGGCATATTTGAGACCAAAACCCCGCTACGTAGCTTTTATTTAAGAATACTTTGTTAGGGAACAGAACTAAGAAAAATTTTTCTCAGGTCCTCATGAAGGATTTATGTGGTAAAACAATAGTCAAAATCATTTCCATCCAACATGACCCTTTTAAACTTACTCAAGAATATTATATGAAAGTAAATACTTAGTAAAAAATCCTCTCCAGCGTTGAGATCACCTCAGCATAGAAAGCGGAGCACCATCACAAACACTCTCACAACTGCATCAGCTGTGACCTCATACTTGAGGTCTATAAAGAGCTGGGCATAGACTGGAGAGCACCAAAGCATTTTCCTGTCCAATCATCCCTTTTCTGCTCCTCCCCAGCTCACTGTGCTCTAGGCTACCACAGAATTTGATACTACTTTTGTGACAGAAGAGAAAAAACTATGTTGTTATTAAAATCAATAAATTAAGAAATACTAACAGATTTGATTATTGAGCTAAGTATTTTGAAGTATTAGTATTTTATAATATGTCAAAATATTGCTCACATAATGTGGAACAAAGGCAGCAATCAACCACAACAAGCCCTTGTTTGGATGTTCTTGTTTAGTTTTCAACACTACTCTAATTCACCTTATCTTGAAAGCATTGTAAATATTTGAAGGAAAGTTGGCATGCAAAAATATAGCAAAAGATTTTTGATTCTAAAGTAAATGGTAATTCCCTAAAATCATAAAGTATTGAA
This sequence comes from Eulacestoma nigropectus, assembly GCA_013397775.1. Classification (NCBI taxonomy): domain Eukaryota; kingdom Metazoa; phylum Chordata; class Aves; order Passeriformes; genus Eulacestoma; species Eulacestoma nigropectus. The sequence continues at coordinate 729,773 of VZTE01006207.1, forward strand.
GCATTTCAACTCCAACTCTTCTTGAAGCAATTAAAGTATTTTTATTTAGTTTTACAATAACTCCATTAGGCCTTTCTTTTTTCATTAAGCAGCAACAGGCTGTCTAGATTTGAACTGAAGCTTCCCCAAATATGGACCCTGTCTGAAAACCAGAGCAGGAACTCATTTAATAACAGGTGTCTTTCATGTTACTTAGCACTAGTAGCCTTTCTCTATACATCATACAATTATTCACATCAGCATCTTTACTCATTTTAACTGCATGAAAACTTAAGGACCTGACAGTTTGACAGGATCCCAGCTTGGCCTCAGGTTTCAATTAGACCTGTCTGGACTATCTAACTTTACAGCAGATAATCAAAAAGTCTCTAAACTCAGAATAGCAAGATGTTATTAAAATATATTTCCAAATGGAGAAAAGCTAAAGTGGCTGGACTGGACTGAACAGAGAAAGGCAAAGTGACCAGGGCCCAGCAGCACAGAAGCCGAAAGGGTTTGTCTGCTGGAGTTTCATGTCTCTGGGCTGGTCTCAGGCACTGCCCCTCACTCCAGCAGACTGCCCGGACCCTCATGCACGCTCTCAGAAGCTGCAGTTCCCAGCTCCCTGCCGACATCTCCCTGTGGATAACTGTGAGCTGAGCACACCTCCTGCCCGAGGCCATCCCCCAGACACCCCTGTCTCCTGAAACTAAGGCAACAGCCAGGAGAAAAAAAAAAACATAACAGGATGGTGTTCACTTGCCTGTTTTGGCACCCGGAAGAGCAGCAGCAGGGGCAAGGACTGCTCAGCTCCTCTTCCAGGTCACGCCAATAGCCCAGGCTCACATGTTTCTGGCTGCTGGATTTGGCAGTGCTCCAGGCTCAGCCTCAGGTGACCACCCAGGCTTGGACAAGAAGGTGGCAGACACCCCAGTGCCACTAATGCCACGCACAGGCTCTGTGTAGCCAGGGCTGGGAGGTGCAGGTGGGCCCCGCGCTGCAGGACGGGTGAGGAGCGTGAGCCAGGCACCAGCAGCACCCAGGCCATGGCTACTCAGGAGAGCTGCTGCGTCGGCAGAGCTGTGCACAGACCTCAGCTCCCCCAGAATGGGGCACCCTGAGAAGATGCACTCACAGAGAGCTTTAAAAAATCAGTTTAATGCAGCCATGGGCACCCAGGTACTTTCATGGGGAACCTATGTGTCCCTCTCACCAAGCTGCGGCTACAGGAAACCCAAGGAAGAGGTTTCGCAGGTGAACCAGGGCACTTGAGCTGGAGCCAGGGGGATCTCCAGGCTTCCCCTGGCTCCAAGTTCTCTAAGAGAGGGAAGCAGTCCGGAGCCCTGTTCTAAAGCTGACCTTCCTGAACTGTATTCAAAGAGGCAATCTCAAAAATTACTGCAGAACCACAGTGATAGTAAAATCTTTCACAGCAATATACTTTTTCCTCTTTCCTCAGTTTACAGGGTCCACATATACTTTTCAGCAGCATAAAGCAGATAAAAAGACTAATCTTTTTATTCTTCAAGTAAAGCTAGTTGTTGCCATCTAATTGCAATAATTAATTTTAAATTACCTTTTGTATCGTGTGTCTATAGTCTAACAATGCTGAAGATTTCAGACCAGACCAAACTAGACAGGTGGATGGGGTTTTTCTGTACTGTATATTTTCAAGCATTAATAGTATCATTTGCATGCTAAAGAAATGAAATTTTGGTTTTGAAGAGGCCTCTAAGGATTAATTTAATGATTTGGACAGAGTTTAGGCTGCTTTGCAGTGGGAGTGAAGGTTAAAAGGTACATCTTGATAAATATTTAAAATCTTCAAACTTTTTGGTGTAGAGCCAACTGATCTGAAGTCCACTGCTCTGTTACCTATACAGCAAAATTTTAACTTGCCTGAAATTTATATTTCTGATCTGTAAATCCTCAGGTGTTATACATGACTGACTTTTTATGTAGTGATTTATAACAACATTTTAAAACTTCACTTGGTGCTTTTTCAATACCCTTATCTAATTCCCCAAGACTTCATGTTCCCATGGAGAAGAGAAAGAAGTCTTCTCTTTCCAGCAGTATCTTTTCCCTTTCAGTTGAGGATACAGCCCCAGCAATAACCAAATGGAGCTGCTGAACCGCTCATTCCAGCACCTCAAAAAAAAAAAAAAGCATAACTTCTTATTGGTAAATAAACATTTTTGGAGTGCTGTATACATTGATTAGTTGCCATCTGGTATTCCCCTCACACACAGTCAAAACACAGAGCCACTCCATATGCACAAAGGGTTTGGCAGCAAAGCACACTTTGTAGAGCTTCAGCCTTCTTCTTCTATCAGATGAATTCTCCTTTCACTATAAATGATACATTACAAGAAATCTGTCCAAAATACAACTAAACTGAGTAATCTTTGTAAATATCTCTGTAGGACATCATTAGTTTATAAGGAGTGTAAAAGTTATACACACGAGCAATAAGTACAAGCAAAAATATGCAACAAGCTCATAAAAGGAATAGCAAGAATATTTGGTCTTTCAGGAAAAACACTGGAAGGACAACAGCCTAAAAAAAAAAGCTGCCTCCTACAGCTGATTTGCACCACAGACAGACATTGCCGGGTAATGCCTGGTATTGATGCTCATGTACTCCAGGGGCATAGATCTGCTGGCTGCTCAATAATCCTTGGCTGTTTTCAGGCGGTACCTTTCTTGACCCTTAATATCTCGGCCACAGTTTTTCAGGCTTTGAGACTTTCATGACATTTTATTTAGAGGGTGGATTTTTTTCCTAAGCTAAGAATTCTACAGTTTAGTCCTCTATTTATTAATCTATGTGCAGAAGCTCAAGATAATTCTCTTTGACAATGTATAGCTCTGTACTCGGGAGATTCAATGGGTTCAGTTCAACGGGTGAGCACTGCAGGGCACCCTGCTGAGTAGGGCACAGATGAGCTATTTGTAGGGGAAAGTGTCTCTTCCAGCAATAACATCAGAAACACAGAAACAGAATCTGTCCCTTAGAAAATACCACCCCATGTGATTTCAAACTTGTGAAGATAGCCCCAACAAGAGTTTCAAATCTAGAAAATTTTTCACAGTTCAAAGGTAAGACTTTGCTGTTTTTCAGATGCTTCAGAAAATCCATCTGGGTGCATACCTACCTCTTCTAAAAGTAGTTCCCTGGTCTTTCCACCCCCAAAGTAGCATAAAAATATACTGTCATATGAAAGCAAAGTATGAGTACATGAGATTGTATATACTATGCTGATGAATATTCTATATCAAGTATTATGTGCTTAATATATAATAATAACAACATAATTACAGGGTGATCTTAAACATTAATCAATATCAACAGAGCATCTGAAATTTGCTATTGAATTCTATGGCACAGCGAGTCCATGTAAATTCCCTAATGCTGATTTTCATCAATTTCTGCTCTCAGCAGCAAAGATAAAGGTGATGGACCATCCCTCTATGGTTGGAACACACTGGGAGCCATGTCTTTGGCCTATGCTTGACTGGAACAATCGTGATGCTTTTGAATCATCTTTAAAATCTCTCAGAAATTAAGATCATTGAACTTCAATATTTTTATTCTTAATATAGCTTCAGTTTTACTTCTGGAAATATATTCTGAGAAGACTTTTATAAAAAACAAGGTTTTGATTATAGAGTTTATCACATCAAGGAAATTCAGGACATAATTACAGTCATTAATTATCAGCAATTAATTTTAAATAGTTTCCTGTTCTTTATTAAAGAGGTATTGTTGTTATACTATATGTTTCTTTCTTGTAATGCAAATGATTTTGACTCTGTCTTGTCATTAAAATATTTCTAGAATTATTACCCAAAAAGGAAGACTCTTTCTTTAAAAAGAAAAAATGCAAACAACCATTCTGATTGCCAGAATTTAAATCAGCTACAATATGCTGTATGTTATAACTTGATGAAGTCCATGAGCCAGGAACTGCAACAAATAGAAACAGAAGCTGAGTCATGAGAGAAGGCTCAAGTAAGTGGTTTAAGAATCCTTTACTTTCAAAAAAAATTAAGCCTACTTCTAATTCCTTGACTAAAGCCATTGTGATTTGTAGATGGATGGCAGAGCTGGCTTGTAAAGCCAGGGTGATTTGTAGATAGATGGCAGATCTGGCTTGATATTAAATACATCAGGGAGGAAATTATGTTGGAAAAATCAATGGCTGGTTATGAATACTAAAATCAAAATACAACTTTTGGGGAATAGAGACATGAGGCAAGCTTCCAAAACTGCCCTATTAAGAACTTCTGGACCTAGACTTGTCTTATTTAAACAGCCAGAGAAGTATGCCTGCTCCTGTCTTTGGCAGAGGCAGCAGCAATATCCACTGGTTATTTAAATTAATTCCAGCTGTGCAATTCCTTTAAAATATAAATTCACTTTAAAGAATAAACAGATATAGACAAACTAGATCTGTCTTAGTACTTAAAGAATGGAAAGTAGGAATAATTTTGTTACTGCCAGGTAGTATTCAGCAGATAAAGTAAAACTTACTATCTGATCAGAAAAAAAAAATGGAAAAATGGGACACCAAAAGAGCCATCAAACGACTTCATGTGCACAAAAGCAAAGCATTACTGCATTGTGTTGAGACTGCCAGAAACACGCTGGCCCTGCTGCAAATGTTTTGTACTAGTTGCTGTAATCTAAGTTTGGTTATCAGTACTCAGATTTGTGAAGTGCAGTTTGTGGTCAGTAGCTGGTAAAGATGCACTCACCTGACCCCAAAAGGCCTACAGAGTAAACCAGAGTATGAGCTAAGCCACTCCATGAGCTGCAACTGTGACCAGCTCCAGGAGGGTAAGATTTATTCCAAATTGTCCTTGCCTGCTTTAGAAAATGATGTAAAACCATCCTAACTGCTGGTAACGAATACCTGAGACACAAGGATATGATTAAGCGTCCAGCAGAATATTAGGTTCTGGATTAGTGGGGAAAAACCTTCTCCTTTGTCCTTCTCCAAGTGTTTCTCACAGTGAAGCTTCTCTTTCTCATTCACTCTCTCTGAACAAGCATTCCCTCCTCCAAATTTTAAAACCCACACTGCTCCATATCTACTGAATTGAGAGACCCCTAAGTTTAATGAACTTCTGCTCACTTCCAGTATTTAAAGAACATGAAATGAATCAAGAAACCAACTCTCAACTCTGTGTTACTCAACTTCTCTAAATGCAAAGCTCATTGCAGCAATTGAATGCACCATCACAAGGATTCAGAATCACCAAGCACTCAGCTACACATGGCAACTCGTAACAATAATGTTAGCAACTGAGAAGGAAAACTGGAATCTGTCACATCTGAAATTTTGTGTCTATATCCAGCATTTGCATTTCATTTTGATTGCAAAACAATATTTTGCAAATGTGTTTTTAAATGACTGTATACTGTGGTTATTTCTGTTAAAATATGCTCAAAACTCGGTATCATTTATGATGAATGCATTACTGCCTCCATGAGAACACAGATTCATGCATGTTGTGAACGACTAAAACTACTAAACAATATTTACCACGTCTAACTAAATGTTGATTTGAAAAGCATGGGGTAATAGAATATCATAAAGACCAAGACCTGCTGCTTTTATGAAATAATCCTTTCATAAAAATGCGGATTTGCTGTTCTGCAAGACATAGATCAGTGCCTCTATGCCAGATAACAGCTGCCCATTTAACATCACTTGTTTGTATAAAAAGATTTTGTCAGGCTTTTGAATTAATTTGACAGACTTACTGTCCAATGATGTATTCTTCAACTGAAATTGATTAGCAAATCTATCAAGTTCATACAATCATTTAGTCAGCTCAAAATATGAGTTTTTCCTAGTCTTTCATCATAATATTCAACAAAAAAAAAAAAAAAAAACCAAAAACAAAAGAGTTGCTAAGCCAAAATTAGACTAGACATGTTAAAACATAAGTAACTTCTACAAACTCCAGATCTTAAAAAAAAACCACAAATAGATATATAGGTAATTGCCAGATAATTAAGATGCACAATGGTTAATAATTCAAATTGGAGGTGGCAAATTCTGTTTATCCTACTCTTGCATTTAGGTATGAAAGGAAGTATAGCAACAGTGCAAAGTAAATTCAAAGTTTCTGATTCCAATATTCCTTGTGTAAATCAAAGTAGTCATTATATTTAGATTGACTCTTAGGTCAAATGCGAATAGAAAAAACTCTATGAGATTCCATTTCCGTTACTAAAAGCTACAGCACCAACTCAGTAAAATCAGTTTACCCGGTAACTTAGCACCCAGTACAGTGGAACTCTAAGAAGCAATGAAACAGGATAGCTTGGGCCTTGCTAAACCTCTTCATTTTCATTTCTTGTGCTTTCTTTATAGAATCAATCCTAAAAATGATAAAAGAATGTTTTAAACACACACCTGGAAGATATTTCAAGCAGTCATCTATTGTACTGCTGGGCCCCACCATCAGTCCTGACAGGTTTCTGTTCTGCAAGTCTCCATCGCTGCCATTCCACAACCTACAAAGGCAATCATTTCCCACATTAAAACTCTCTCATTTTCACTCTAACAGGTTTCATCCCCATTCCCAACATCAGTTTTTCTTGCAGAAATCTATTATTATTTCCTGTCCTATTCACTGTGGTGATGGAGAATGGCTTATTCCCTTCTGGTTTGCATCATTTAATATCCTTGAAGAGATGTCCCTCTTCAGTCTTTCCCAATTCTTTCCATTTTTCTGTGTACAGCTCCTATTTCTAAACCAAAGAGTTCTCTTTTCTTTTCTGTAGAATCTCCCTTTTTGTCTGTATGTCTTGAATTGCAGTGTGCAAACAACCTCACTGTCGCCCTGGTTTTTCTAATGTTCTGTGTTTTTACTTTTGTAGTAGAAGTTCTCACGCACTTTCTGTAAACATGGGTATGTTTTGTTATCTGTACTTTATTGTTTTTCATTCCATTCTTCTAGGCGGAGACAATTGATGGATTTTTCCTTTGACCAGTGTGATTGAGGGGTGGTAATTTCTCCCTCCAATCTACGGTGGTTCTTAAGAACATATAAAATAAAGTTCGGGGTTTTGCCCCGTGCTTTCTTTTTCTTGCTTCCCACCTGGCGAGGTCTACGTGGTTTTTTCGTGTCTGTGTGCGACATCTGGAAACACAGAACAGTAGAAAAACCAGGGCGACACCGCACTGCAGCTGAGACTTGCTCAGGAACTCACAGAAGTTGCCTCATGCATCTGGCAGGGTGCACTGCTGTTCATATCAGTCTCACAGCCTTATCAGCATCTTGTTTCCCTAGACTGCCTGTGACAATTCTTTCCAGCCACGGCAAAACTAGCAAGTTCGCCACTTTAGACAAACTAGAGCCATGTTCAGGTCACGAGCCACTAGAAGCCCGCTACTGCTTCCTGCAGACCTTGGTCGCCAGCTATTCCTGCTTTCCCTCCCACAGAGCATAACCATCAGGCTTCATCCATCATCTTCATAGCATTTTTCCAATTTTTCAATATAATTTTTGGATTCCATTTCCATCCTCCAACACATCCAAATTTTCTCCCAGATGTGCTCCAGATTTAAAAAGCTGTCACACTATTCAATCCTCTAGCTCACTCATTACAAAAATGAATAAATGCGCACAGAAAATAACCAGACCCAAGAAAAGTAACTGACCAGCACTGTTCAACATTGCCCTTCATTTATTTTGAATTCGGACCATCAAGCAACTCTCTGGGTATGGATTTTCAAGTAACTTCAACTACATTGTGCTCCCCTAGAGTATACTAAAATTATTTTCCTGATAAGATCTGCTAAATCACTGTATTTTTTTTTTTTCAATTGGACCAGCCTTTCAGAAAGAGTACTTTAGGAGTTTTCTGTGGCAGTTGAAAACTATCTTTGTGAAATACCTTGGTTCCTTTACTGCACATTTTGGGGTTTTTTTTGTTTGCCTGGAAGGATAAGGTTGTTTCTGCTCTAGAAGGTAAGAACCCTTCCAGAAATCACAGATGCTATAATTTCTTGGCTGTCTTCATTTAAACTGCCTCTGACTTTAATACTAATCACCCGGAATTTACCTAGCAGGTACAATCAATTCTAAAAAAAGCATCTGTCCCCAAATCTTTCTTCTCTATTATTAAGTAAAAGAAGAGACACAATTTGATTTAAAGCGTGTGACTGATTTGTACCCTACTCCTTTCTCAGCTCAGCCACCTCAACCCCTCTCTCACCACGACCATGTGCCTTGGGTTACCCTGTCCCCTGCTTACCAACAGCTTCACCCGGGTCTGAAGTTTGGCAGTTCATAGTGAACATCCCACCAATAGTGCTCATCATGGCTCTTCTTTTTAGCTGTCACGCAAGGATCAGAGGTCCTCCTTGACCTCTGCCTTGCAAAAAGCATATGCAGATTTCATACATAGAGCTTTGCCTCTTTGCTTGAAGGACTCTTTTTTTTCTTTTTTTCAAGATTTTGCCTTCGCTGAATACATTCTCCCAGAATTAGTGTAGCTGTCACATAAATTACTTCACAAAACCAAAAATTGTCTACTTTGTATAGGCCTAACAAAGACATCAAAGGTGATCTAAAAACTTTCTTGCTATCATTCTGTCTCTTTGAGCTTGTCATAAAAAAAATAAAATAAAATAAAATAAACTTCTAATTTCTTACTCTGGCCAAGAAGAAACAACACTTACTTGCAGATTCTTATCATCCCTTCATAGACCTTAATTTCAAACCCTGCAATGGTGTGAGGAAGCTCATGAACGTTGGTGTAATTTCCAAGCCGAACCAAGGGATGGTGCTCCAGCAGAAGAGCACATAAAAATAAGGGCTTAAGATGAAGCATTATCACTTTACCTGGTTACTTGCCGTTTGTTACTTCTTTCTCCTTTATCAAACCTGACATATGCATGAAAGAAAACTCCTATAACACACAGAAATGAGACAAAGTTAGAAGGAACTCGGTGGTCAGAATCCCCAAGCACCAGAAGCATTATATGATTCTGTTAGAAGTTACACCAGCATGATGTTATTTACATCACTTCTGCATTTAGTTAATCATTGTAGGAATTCATTAAATTCCTTTTTGTTAGAAGCAGAGGAAGAATAAGAAATGTTATATTCAGGAAAAAATTTGCAAAGTGTGTGTCTAGATATTTGCTTATCGACTAAAAAAATGAGTTTTTCATATATAAGGCATACAAAAAGATTTATTGACACTAAGTAGTTAGGACAAAAATATTGATTCAGTGCACCACAAGCAAGTTTAACCTCCTACTACATTACACTTCCACAATGCCTGTGAAGACATATGTGATAAGGTCTGTGCACAAATTATTTTCCCATTACTTTTATTGAGTTTTTTTAAGGAAAGATCATAATGGAACAATCATGTTATTGGTTGAAACAACACGTTCACCTAGTTCAGAGACTCCACAGATGGAGCCAAGATGGATGTCAGACTTTTAATAGAAACTCATGGACAGAAAACCCCATCTTAAAAGGTTGCAAGCAGAAAGTTCTCTTCTTTTCAGAAATTGTTAAGTTCAAGACAGGAGTACCACCCCCACACATATTTCCAGTTCTCAAAAGCCTCAAATAAACCTGCCTCAGCCTTCAAATCTTGCAATAGGAAGACTTTAAAGTAAAATTCTTGTCTTTCATTGACTTGAATCAAACAAAATTTTGAAGAGTAGCAGCTTAATTAAATTTAGCTTCTGCAACATAAAATTTTCTATTATATTTCTATGTCCATTAATGCTTTAGGAGAGAATCCACAATATATGCAAAAATATAGCAAAACCAACAGCATTTTAAAATGAAGTGAGAATGAAAAAAAGTCCAATAATTTTGTAGTAAAGTAATCCTGAAAGTCTGCACACAGGCAAGGCAAATGGAAAAGCAGAACTTTCTCCATATTCCTATTTCCATTCAAATCAGAGATTTTTTTTTTTTTTT
>VZTE01006207.1:739803-828433 GCA_013397775.1 Eulacestoma nigropectus
CACCATTACCTTATATATTGCCTTTTCCTCACATAAGAAACTGGCATGGGGCTGCTAGAGACAATATTAATGTCTGAGGTTAAAGAGTGAAGGCAGCAGCCCCAGCATGAAGGCCCTGTACAGGCCCTCCCTGCCCTGAGTGGCAGAAACACCTCACAGGGCCCCAAAATCTCAGCCACAGCAGAGCCCAAATCCTCACATCAGAGTCTCTGCACTGTGCAAAATCCACTTGAGAAGTTTCAAAATTCTGTTTCTTACAGAAATATACTTGCTTGTCAACCAGGAGTGAAGATCACCATCAACCTTTTCATGTTGCTTTCTTTGGGTTTGTTTTGGTTGGGGGGCTTTTTTAGGCAATTGTATTAAAACATAGCACATGGGTTATTTAACAAAACAAACAACCCTTTTACAGCAACTGCTCCACAGCTAAAGAGCAAAGAGCTCACATTAGTTTTCTTCTTCTTGTCCTGCTTTGATTAAAAGCTATAACTACTAAATCTGATGATGAAAATCAGAGTAAACCAACAAACCTTACTTAAGCCAATTAAGCCAGCCTAATTTTCACCAGCTGAGGATATAGCCTCAGTAACTTTTACTGCTTTAAATAATCAGAGAAGTAGCTTATTTATATACACATATTTATCACCCACTTTGTCTGTACTTCATGACCTCAAGCTGTTTTATGAAATCCGTTTTTTAGATTATTCTGGTACCATCACTAAAGATAAAAAGTATGACCACTATTTCCCTGTCTCTTAAAAGCCCATTTAGACAGGTAGAATTCCTGAGCAGAAAAATAATTTATCTGGTAAAACTACTAATCTTTTTCATCTTGCTCCACTCTGTGAAAGACAACACATGAATCATATGTAAAAACAGTGGTATTTTTTCAGCCCCATCACAGCAGGCCTTGAGCTATTTTAACCACACCCCTCATGGGGTAAAGTTGTTTCCCAGCAGGCCATTATAAAACAAAACAAGATTATGTTACTGAAATCAGCTTCTGTAAGACAGAAAACATTTTGTGTCTCAGTGATCTAAAGAACATGGCAGTTTATGAACACTACAGCCTGCTGTGGCTTGCTCTATCACTGCTTCAATATGACAATTACTGCCCATCAAAATAGCAATCTGCAAGAGCCCAGAATCTCTGCAATGTCTCATGCCAAGTACTTCAGGCAGCACTTCACAGTGCTTTGGGTTTGATAGTTTCCAAGACAGGTGTTTGTGTCAGTGGCATTCTCTTAATTACTCATCCTTTCCCTTCTCTGGGTAGATCACCAGGGCTAGTGGCTTTACCTGACCCTGCCACAGGGTCAGAGAAAGCTTCTGGAACTGAGTCAGGATGATCTTTACAGGAACCCTTGGTATTTCACAAGAAGCAGATTTCTCCAGTTTAGAGGCACACAGCAGCATCTAGAATAGAAGAAAACTCGGCTGTCATTCTTTTGAAGTTTCACAGAAAACCTACTCCCTTGATTTCCTACTACAACAGCGCAGCAGGGTGACTTGTCTTGCTGTCACCAGCCTGTTCCACCATTTCACCTCTTCTATCCTGCAAGCACAATGTGTCCTCAATGCTTCCAACGGCAGCGCCGGTGTCCCCAGCACAGTCACTCATCCTTCGGTACAGGATGCGCTCTGGCACAAGCCCCAAGACTTGCAGGAAAAGGACACTGCAAAGGGAGGAGGTGATGGCTCTGCTCAAAGACAAGGAGAACTGAAGAGGCCACATGCACAGTGTCACACGGCGGCCGAGAAAAGAAATACCTGAGAGCTCTGCACATTCCTAAGTGGAGGAACCAGGGACAATAAGATGAAGCAGTGCTCAAACAAAAGGTTACATTTAAGAAGAGCTTTGTGCTGATTTTTAAGTATGAGGTATCTGTTCCTTGTGGCCAAGATAAACTACAGATGGGGCAAATTACACCTTTTATCTCTGAATTTGTTCCTTTTTTTTCCCCCTTACCTCAGTTCCCTCCTTCTGCTTTGGCATATCTGCCTTTAAATCCTATGGATTTCAAGCTGATATTGCCCACTCTCTCAGTTTTGCAACATTCAGTATTTCATAACTCTGAGCAAACATTTACATGTTAGAATCCGGTGATTTTGTGAGTAGGTCAACTTTTGATTTACAGGTAAAAGGAAAAAGCCTCATAACTACAGAGAAAAGGCGAAAATACATGCCCTAAAAAGCTCAAAAACTCCATTAGAAAAAACAGGAAGTTTCTTAAATGTCCTACAAGTTACAGGCTCAATATTGAGGTATTTATTCATTTTTTAATGTTTTTCAGTGGCTACATTTTCCCTGCATAGTCTTCTGCCTCATTTCTGATTCACCCAGCTGCATTCGAAAACAGACGATTAAAAGCAGGTGAAACACAAATTGTTTGAAGTTTCTTTCCTGTCCTGCCTTCTGTTTTTCAGTTTTGATTGCTTCAAATGCAAGCTCATGTGATACTTTTACACATTCTTCCTAGTACTGTGACAATAGCATGTTGTAATGTAAATCACAAATAATTGGTACTTTAAACAGAAACAAACAATACAGTCATACTCCCATTTTTGTCCAGAATGAGAAAATTTTAAAAAAAAGAAAAAAAAGGGAGGAACCTTGCAATCATAATAACCCTTCTGCTGGTTCTGCAATGAGAGCAAATACTTGCAGGGATGTTTATTTCACTGGAGAGTAGAGGGTATGTCCTGCCTCAGACTGAAGGACATGTTGGACTGACCCTGCCAGCTTTCATTTTATGACCTTTACAGAACAGAGACTCATGAGTGTTGCAGTAACTAAGTTTCATCTACTGAAACTATGGAACTTTTTTTTCACATTCCCCTGGATACAAGGATAAACCAATGATATTGCTTGTTAAAGCCACTGGAATCCCTCTTTTTATTTGAGAAATGTTAATTCTCCTTAAAATTATGCTTTACATGCAGATGAGTTTTCACAGCAGAGTTCATTAATGAGGATGCTTTTTATTTTTAAAGCAGTTACTGTCAATTGCAAAGTTTCTGAAATTACAGTTGACAACAATTTTGCATTTTTATTTCTAAAATTTTATATAACATATGTCTGAACACTGTTTTGGCAGTCATAGAGCACGGGTTCAGGTTTCATAATCTCTTTGTAATCACTGACTATTAAAGTCATGATTGTTGTATTCAAAACAAGTCTATTCATACAGGCACTGCATGCATGATTCTGCAAATTCTCTCCTTTAATACATTTTGGTCCACCTTCAGGGGGAATAACTGCTGCTTCCAGAAGAGACATGCTCAGTTTTGCAGAAATGTCATCACCTCCATAATGATTCCAAGGATCAGCCCTGGAATACCATCCTGCACCCCGTACATCACAGCACTAATGGGTTCCACATCATAATTGCTGAGTCTTCAGGCTAAAAGCTACTTATTGCTTTTCTTGCAGCTCATTCCCTTCTTATGCCTGGATCCACATTTGTGCAGAACAGCATCATTTATGTCTGGAGCTCACTCCCCTTTGTTTTATTGCCTACCTCGATAGCACCTGGGTCATTCTTGGTGCCATGCAAGCAAGAGATAATAATGTATCCCATTCTGGTAAAACACACGAGCCATTCCCCTCATCCCAGGTGAAATGATGTGTCCCTGAACAGTTGAAATCACGCGGTTTTGGTTAGATAAACTCTACCAAAGACAGCCAATTAGTTCAAGATCTATTTGTGGGAAGAATGCTTTTAATCACAGCTTTTAGAAGCCTAAATGATGATGGTAAATAATAGACAGAGACAAAGCAATATTGATTACCCAGGCTGATGTAAAAAACATTAATCCGTTTGAGAATCTGAAGGTCATTTTATATTGTTATATATTATACTATGTCACTTTATCTTTTTCAAAATATTTAGATGTGACCACTTTGATATTTATTATAAAAATAATAAAAGACTTGAAAGAACCTTAAGAAGTCATCTCATTTATGCCCCAGAACTTGATACAAAGTCAACTATAACTATGCTGTCCATGCACATTTGCCTAACCTATAATTATAATTCTGCAGCTAAGGGCATTTCACAGCCTCCACAGGTAGCCTTTTTAGGTTCTTAAATATCCATATAATTAATATTTACTTGATTGAAGTTAGCTTTTCTTAAAATTAAGTTTATTACTGCCTTTTTTATAGCCTTTTGATTCTCAGAAACTATGAAAACTTCTTCCTCCAGCCTCTCTTTTCTGTGCTAAACAAACATAATATCTTAACTCTTTCTTGTCAAGCATTTTATAAGTCTTACATGTATTGTGTGATGCATTTGACATAAAAATATATTTAGGATCAACTCTGAAATTATAAGAGACCAACAGTGTGTTTTGAACTTGCTGAAACAAAACAATTTTTTAATATTCCTTGGAAATGTTTATTACCTAGGTATGTTTCTGCAAAAATCTGCAAATAGTTGGCATTTCTGAGTTAGTACTTTCCAATGAAAAACAAAGCACTAGAAGAAAATAAAATCCACAGGACCTTTTCTCTACTGGCAACATTTAAAAGGCCCAAACATATCCTCAGATATAGATTATTTACTAAAATTAGGTATTATTTTTTTGCAAACATTAAAAGTTCGACCTTGCATCAGGCAATAATTGATTCAGACTCATATGTTGCCAAAATTTTTTGTAATAACAGTCCTAGAGCTTGGTTTCACTAGTACTAAATCACAGTAGCTCTAAGGTAAATTACCTTTCTCTTCCCAACCAGACTCTTACCAAAGACACTATTGCTTAAAAAAAGTTTGTAGATTTCCTTCTGATTCAAATTTAGTCATTTCTTTCACCAAAACAAAAGCTTTTCTTTGAGCAATTTTCTTTCACAAATCTGAATTCTGACTAACAGAATTTTACCAAGAAAAAAGCCATTATTACAAACTTCTGGTCTATTATGCCATAAACCATACATTTATATGTGACTCACTTTCTTTGTGGATTCAAAGAGGAAAACAAGAACTGGATAATTTTAGGTGAATTGGCTCAATGTACAAAAAAATCTGGAACACTTACTAAAAATTGTTTGTGAGCACTGGGACAGCAGCAGGGAGGTTAACAGCAGCCACTGCGTTAAGTCAAGAGCAAACATCACATCTGTCCAGTTTCCTTTCAGGACAGACTGTGTGAACAGGAAAGAAGGAATAAGTGTCATGTTCTTTGGTTTTAGTAAAGCGTTTGACAGTTTTGCATGACATTCTCATAGGGAAGCTTCAGAAATATGATGCAAGTGAAATTACTATGAGACAGATGTAAAATTAAGTAGATAACTGACACAGAACCAAGAGAGACTGCAGGTAACATTGACAAGCAGGATTAGAGTTTGAAACAATCTTGACATAGGAAAAAAGACAACGGAATTGCAAAGTGAGAAATCCAAGTTGCTGTGTGGGCAAGGGGGCTGATCCGTGAGAATCCAAGTGCCTGCCCAGGCACCTGTAGTGCAGGGCAGAGGCTGGGAGCTGCTGCGAGCTCCCAAACTGAAGGGGAGCCTCTAACTGCACAAATGCTCTTTCAGGAGGCACCACGCGAAACAAACCTTTCAAAACACACAAGCCGGGACTCCTCGCACCTAACCTGACATGATTAATAGTTGGCTGTCTACACTATTCACACAAAATCTCATCATTTTAAAGACTCTACAGAGATCTTATAAAAAAAAAAAGATGAGCCCTTTCTTTACCTGCAGCAGCAGTTCCAATGGGGCAATCCTCTGTTTCTCTTCCCTAACTCTGAAAGGAGTCCTTCAGTCGCTTGGAAATGTATCACTTGTATGAGTGACAGAAACCCTTTCAATATTTATTCATGCATGCTCATTTTTATGATCATTATCAAGTCCAGAGGGATTAAAAATTGATCACAAAGCTAATAAAATAAAACAAAAAATTGTTATATGTTGTTGGTCTAAGTTGGTCATAAAATCTGACCCAGTGAATTAGACGCCAGATATGAAGTAATTAAGTAAAAAAAAAAAGGATGTCCTGTTTGTCATTAGAAGAGAGCAAGGTATAAAGGAAAGCTTGTGTCTCATGTCAGGTTAGGAGACAAAGGTTAAAATTCAAGCTTTTCTTGCAAAGTTTATGTAGCTCCTTTGACCTATTGTGTAAAGTGAACCGATTTAAGTGAAAAGGCATTGAAAAATTTAGAATAGGTCAGACTTTCATGTCTTTTTTGTTCCTCTTGTTTGCCATATTTCAGTCATCTCCCTTTTAAATCTGATCTTCTCAAGTGGGTCAGATAAGTATATATGTTGCACTCGAGTTCCTGTGGGCTGATTCAATGTGACTCTAAATCAACAAGTCTGAGTCACTGCCTATGCAAACCTTTTCAAAATCCCTTCACAGGGCCAGAAAAGTGGTACAGAAAGCTAGAAACTGGATCTCTGAACTCTGCAGGCAGTGCCTCTATTCTCACCTTCTTCTGTGGCAGAAAGGGGCCTCCCTTCTTCCTTGTGCTCAGGAGGGAACGTGTGTGGGTCGGATGATGCTTGCCTGAAGCCACAAGAACCTGATGGGCTATGCAAGAGAAGAGCTCTGACTCAGCTTTCCTGTTTATTCTTTTCTAGGTACCTGATTTATTATAGCATGACTCAAACTTGGCTGTCCACTAAGGCAGAGAGCAGGAACAGTTTTAGAGATGGGACTCAAATAAATGTGATCTCTAAAGAAAAAAAGCTAAAAATGACATCTGAAGAGTGAGGTTCAGCAGGACAATCTTTCATTTCATACCCGCTGAGCAGGACTGGCCAGAATATCACGACCAACAAACACACAAACACCCTTGCAGCAGGCACTGTGGGCTGCTGGCGTAAGACACTTGAACTGTGTGAGATTCAGTCATCTTAACACACTTTTACTTGAGTTTTTGAATACATTTCGGAGGATCACTTGGCTCCTTGCTGAATATTCCGAACACAGAAAAAGAAAACTAAAATACCCTTTTTTTCTTTTCTTTTTAGATATCCAGTTTTTCCCCTGCTACAGGAATGAATGGCTCATACTGTAAAATGTGGCTCTACCTTCTTTCTTCATGCTGAGCAATGTCTTTCTCCTTAAACACTGTTGAACACACAGTATCTGTACTCTTTATCATTGGTAAGGCAGCAGGATTTAGCTCTTAGTCAAGATACTTTCAAAAAGCACAGATCAAAAATCAGTCCCAGCACAGACAGTGGTTTAGGAACATCCTGTTCACAGATGCTCTGATCCCTGCAAGTCACAAACTGTCAGGTCATACAATTTGGCTAAATAATTACTTAAGAGTGACTTTGTCTAAAACACAAATGATGCTCAGCAGTTCCACAGACATTTTCAGCTGCTGAAAAGGCTGCTTGTTAATGACAGTTGTCTTACTCAACTACATTTGAATGAAGACCTCAGACAGTTAAAAAAAAAAATTAAAAACGATACTGCATTATTTCCTTCAGGAAACTCTGAAGTTTTAATGTTTGCTGATGCTACACATTTAATTGAATAGAATTTGGTCATAGAAAAGCTGAAAAATTTTGTAAGCTGTGTTGACATTTTGCAGTTGGTGGGAAGGATACCTCAATAAAATCAGATTCGAGCACTGGAAATCAATAAAGAATGTGATCAGAATGAGAATTCTACATTGCAGAGAAGTACCTCTGATTTCTATTGAAAGTGGAAGAGGGATCATTATTCTGAGCATGATACTGTTATACTGCAACTTCATCCACCATGGTCTCCTCAAGGTGGCCTTTGACTTGCTTTGAATATGTGCAGGTAAAAGATTTCCCTGCAAGGAGCAAATGAATGTCACAGAAGACCTCACAAGTGCAAAGTGGAAAGATTTTTTAGGTACGAACAGAATAGTGAGAGAAAGTAGAAGTAGCTTCAAAAAAAACTTTCCAGTACTTAATACAAGAGCACAGAACACATTTCTCAAAGCAAGAAAAGATTTTTATGCCGTGACAGTCTTGCTGTCTCAGTAGGGCAACTGGACATAGTCACAATACGAGGGCAAAAGTACCTCCTCAAGCCTTCTGTACCCTAATAAAGCTTTGTGATATCTGGGATAGAGTCATACATACCTGGTTACAATGGAGGAAGCGTGACAATTTCACAGCTCCTAACATAACTCCTACTAATGAACCTGCATGCAGCATCCAGAGCAAAAACTTCTGCTCACCTTGCTGGAGCAGGGCAGGGTACAGCAAGGGCAATAGTTGTCACTATTGGAATAAAATTAGAAGAGCAAAAAAATGAAAGGTATATTTTAGTAAAACAATAATTTAAGTAGAAATAATAGAAATATCTCTCCTAATCGACTATGCAAGAAGGAACAGTTTTCCTTGGTACTTTATATTTCTGATACGATATATGGGAGGTTTTCAAAAGTATCTTCTTCCTTTTGCACTCCTTTCAAAGCTGGACTCTATTTGAGGTGTCATAGTTTGTCTTAGTGAGCATTTAAATTCTAGTAACAGAACAAAGTTTCCTCTACTTGGAAAAAGTAAAGAAAATTCTCAACAATACATCAGGTCCTGAGTTTGTAAGTATGGATAAATTCAAACATGGACCCAAGGACTGGCACAATCTTCCTTTATTTCAAGCATGCAAGAACTTGCATGTGAACCATGCTATTTCACTCTTTTGCCCAAACAAAAGGCTTGCCAGTGGTATTCAATTGCCATTTAATGCACTGAACGATCAAAGACCGAACAGTGCTATCATGCACTGAAAGTATGAAAAAGTAAGAACACATCCAATAAAACAGCAAAAAAGATCTGCTGTAAAAGATCATTTTTTCCACAAAGATTTTGAAGAGCCTTTCCATTTTTAAATGGCTTCCACCAGCGAAATGCAACCGTTGACCTTTATGTGTTTGCTGCCTATGTTTCAAGGCACAAACACAAAGTATCATTAGAAATATCAACAACACCAAGCTCATTTTCAGCAAAGCCCACATCTGTTTCTGTGAGCAAGCTTAAGCCACCAACCCTTTGGGCTTCTCCAAAACTGTCTCACCTTCTCAGCAGACCACTACTGATTATTCCCTAATTCCACCAAACCCTTAGGAGTTTATTAACTCACCAGCAGGTTGAATGCCTCTTTTTACAAAAGAAACCCCCAAAACTGCCTGTTATATGAATTCCTATTTTTCCTGTGAAGTTTAAAGTGTCAGTCATACTCAGTCAGCTGTAGAACACCTGTACATGTGATCCGTTCTGACAGAGCTGTGCCAGTGACTTTGGTGAAAATGGTGTCGAGCATGAGCTTCTCAATCCCAGGCTCACATACCAAGCAGCAGTTAAATGGTGTTTGTTGTAAATATAGCAGTATATAATATTCTTCCTATGACTAACAAGGGTTTTAAAAAGAAGGGTTATTCAGTTTTCATTGCAGTGGAA
This sequence comes from Eulacestoma nigropectus, assembly GCA_013397775.1. NCBI lineage: Eukaryota > Metazoa > Chordata > Aves > Passeriformes > Eulacestoma > Eulacestoma nigropectus. The sequence continues at coordinate 749,201 of VZTE01006207.1, forward strand.
TCCAGCCAGTACCAAAATAACTGTATTAACCTTCCTTGCTGAAACTTCACTCTCTTTAAAACAGCCTCACATAAGAACCTCTGAAAACAATCCATTGAAGCATGAGCCATGACCCAGCACCATGCACTCTCCTCCACTTCTATTATATTTCCAGCTTACATCAAGGAGAAGACTGTAAGTTTGATACCAGTCATTTATAAAATACACACCACTTGGCAATACTTGACTGAGTCAGGTTCTTCTGACAGTAATTTTTCTACAAGTTCACATAGACCTTTCTAACTAAAGCAGTTGTTCTGGATTTCTAGAGGTTCAGCTGAGAGCTAAATTTGACCAAAGTCTCAGCAGGACTCTTAGCAGAATTGCACCCTTTTTTGCTAGATATAGGATCAAGAACAAATGTGTTAGAACATAACCCTGTAGATGGAAAAACTTCCCTTCAAAATTAAGCACATATTATATTATTTGACCTATATCCACTATAAATCTTAAAAAAGACTGGAGAGATTCAAATCTGCTAACAGTTCATCAGATACCATTCTTACCATATTGTTGTTCTCAAAGGACCTGTCAAATGATTCTTAGAGAATATTTTCTGAAGCCAAATTTACCTCAGGGATTATAGTTTTCTGTCAACACATTATATAATTTGTTTTCAGAACTGTTCTATTCAAGGGCAGAACCAGAGCATATGCTGTAGCATACCTCCCCCATGTACTGCTCCTTCCAGTTGGTGGCTTTCACAGAAATTAATTTAGCAAGTATATAGTAAAAATCTGGACAAAATAAGATTTTACTGGATTATGGCCAAATATCTAGATTTAGCACTGCTTTATCCCTATTCAGTAACTAACACACACTTGACAATCAATCTGATACCTTCTCCTGTCTAGAATTTATGAAGGCCAAATCTTTAAAAGCTTTTGGATGTGAAATATCTGAGATCTGTCTGATTTCTGCCCCAAACACACTTCTCAGTATTACAGTTACTACAATTAATGTGGTAGTTTGCCTGAAAGGAAGAAAATACCCTTTATAACTGTAATGTTTTTTCCTTACATTCTAGCAAATCAGTAGGCAAATTTTGCATTGAAAATGAACACATCTTGAAATTCAGATACCTACACCTGAAAATATGGGGTTTTTTAGTTTGTTCATTTTTCTTTAAACCCTGTCCTTACAAGGCAAACATCTCTAAAGATCAGCCCCATCTCAGCTGTTAACTTAGTCACATTTTCTTTAATAGGTCAGCTAGTCATCCAATAGCTCCAACCCAAGAAATTGAAAGCTGAAATGCTATCATATTATGCTTTCCCCTTACTACTGCCTCTCTGGATTCTCTCCTTTCACCACACATTTACTCCTTCACATTCTCAATTCTATTTGTCTCCATATGTCTATGGTGGTTCCACAAAGCTCTTTTTCCTCCTTCAGCTGGTTTGATCACAAGCCCTAGTTTAGTTCTTCTCTTGATACTGACAGTCCAAAGCCATGGATATAAGGGGTCAGTAGGACAAAAGCCAAGCTCAAATCTTAATCACCAAAGTCTCAACCAAGTTCTAGCTGTCACATGAAGCTCCCATGGGAAATTCAAATCGAGAAGGTACAATAAGAACAAATAGTGCTGACATGCATAAGAATTAACAACACAACAACAAAATCTATGAAAATTAAGTTTCCATATCATAACAAGTTATGACCTAGTGCAACTTAATGCATTAGAGAGATTTCTGTTCTCTTAAATTTCTCTTTTGTTATGGCATCACTGCATACCCTTATAAAGTCAAAATACAGAAAGCTATTTCAGCAAGTTTAATAAGGTTCTGGTGGGACTCACTACCCTTTTGTCAAGAGCCACCTCCTTTCTAGACTCACTGCGTTCTCCATGCAGCTTTGGACAGAGCTTGGTCCTCTCAGCTTCTAGTTACCCTGACACCCTTTTCTTCAGGCTTGCATCCAACTTACACAGTCAGAATTCTCCTGTGGAAGTAATTCCATGTCTGGCACTGTACCCATTGCCGTTTGCACAGCAACATCTCTCTATCTATTCAGAAATGTATTTGAAAACAACCTATCTGGCAAAGTTATGTAATTAATTTAGTGCTTGAACTCTCTTAAGTGCCGCATGTGACATCATTATATAATGTATATAACACAGCAAGTTCTAACTTCCAGTCCTGGGCACACCTCTTAGTTCAACAGAAGCCTTGGTGTACGTCATGGTGTGTCCTGATTAACTTATTCTCAGCTACCTGCTTCCATTCCTCCCTCACGGTTTCCATAATAAATATACAGACAAAATATAAAGATACAACCCGCTAATCCTTGTACCTCAATCCTACCTATCAGAGTACAACAACTTTGGTCCCTAAACAGTCAGTTACCAGCTTGGAATGGCAATGTATCATTTGAAGAAAATGCCAAAACTTTCAGAGTACTACTGAGGGCATTTGCTGTCACATAATTCCTTTAGTCTAAACTCTATTTCTTCTTCTTCTTCAAGATTCTTCCATATCATGATCCCACAAGATGTCCCAGGTCATCAAGGCCACAACCCAGGGTCCCTTCCCATGGAAGAGACTGACACAGGCTCCTGCTGCACACAGGGAGCCAGGGGCTGCCAAAGGCCTTCAATAATCTTAAAAACCTTGCCCATTGCATTCCATCACTCTTATGCACTTCTCCCCCTGCCACACCTTTGTGCAAAATTAGAGTCATCACAATCAGATGCCTTGCATAGTTAAGCTATGAACAATAGAAATCACTTACGGTATTTCCAGTAATACTTAAAGTCTCGAAAACGATCAATAATGAAGTTGTTACCTGCCCATGGCACTCCTTAGAAGCTGCTTCTTTTGCAAACTTATTATTAAAATGGTATCACCAGTTTCTTACTCTGACCTCTGCAACAAGTTTATTATCTCATTATAACTTTCTACAGCTGGCTTCAGAGCCAATGTTTCTGTCAGAAAATGCACTGACAGAAACAACGTCTTGGTTAGGAAAAAAAATAAAAATCTTTGTTCAGTGTTTCTTCACAAATGAGATCACTTTATATCTTACTCATTCTGGCTGCTCACTGAGGAAGCCTTGAGAAAGTAATTGTAAACATTACTCACGTAAAGAAACTTGGGTATCTATTTCAGGGATTCTTTTGCTTTGGAGAAGGCGGGGGTTTAGGGGTTATTTTGTTTTGGAGAGGTTTATGTTTGGTTTTTACTTTTTAAGCTAATCCTCTTTGACACTGCATTTCATACTTAAACGTTTCATTTGATAACAGTAGTAGGAAAACATGACCAGTCACAACTGAGGGAATGCACCTTGAACTACCTTTCTGTAGTCTGGACCTGTCACAAACGCTGGTTTCTAACATGGCAGCGAGCACGAAGACTGCTTTCCATTCTAACTTGAAATTTGTTTTGTGCATGCCTTAGTCCCACTATAGCAACTTGTTTATAAATCACTGAGTATTTGTGATTATTGGGATTTCATTTTGGTTTTTCTGTGAAGCAGTCCTTCCTTTGAGATAACAGGATGCTCAAAAAGAAGTTAATTCTCTGCAGCTCAATAGGTGAAGCAGAGAGCTCTTCTCTCTCTGTTCTGCTCTACCTTTGCATTTTGAACCACACAGTGTGAAGCAGATTTAATTACCAGCTTACATGTCTTCTTCTTGGATTTCTATTACAGAAAGAGAAAGGTTGGAGGACAGCTGCCCTTGCAAATCCACAAGGAAAAAGAAAGGCAATCTTTTTGGAAACTAAAGTTTCTTAACCATTCTTAACATCTGTTTTCTTTTTTTCCTTAAAACATATGAAATTTATTTGCCATAATGTGAAAAAACCACCTTCAATCACGTCATACATGTCAAGTATTTTATTTACTTAGCTAGTTAAAAAAAAAAAAATACAAATAAATCAGCCATGCTGTAAATTTTAGGAAGGAAAACCAGAAAGAAGTCTAGAAGAATTTTGAAAATATTATGTTCATAGAGATAGCTACCACACTCTTCTTCAGATCCTCAACCCACTAAAGTTCCCATTGGTTTAGCACATGCATAGCTTGATTCCATCATTTATGCACCCACATTACCATTTCTAACTAATTCTTTACTCCCCAATTTCACATATCTGTCACGGTTAGATGCTGCTAATCAAACCCAAACCTGAGCACGTAAAAGGAACTATTTCTGGCTCTTACATCCCCATAGGGGTAATTCTGATCAGAGTGAATTAAAGAATAATGATTTGCATTATTACAACATTTTTGCAAGAAAAGAGAAAAGCAGAACACAACAAAACATGCCAACTCTTTAACGCCAAGTTCTAACACAAAAACATTTTGCACTTATCTGTAGTTCTGTGCTTTGCAGTTCTTCTGCTGTGACCAGTAATACTGGTTAGAGCTCCAATCATACTGCTAAGTTTCCCTCAGTATCACGTTTTTATTATCCTTGTATTTGTAGGATAACTTTCAGTGCTTGATGTAGGGGTTTTCTTTTTTTTTTCCCCTCTGGATTTATAGGCAAGAGCAAAATCCTTTACAGACCCATCCTTTTTTAGTTTTTCATATTCTGACTTAAAGAGACTACCTGAGTCTTATTTTGTAGTTTGAGGTGAAAAAGAAGTTAATTCATTTCTTGCTTTTTAAATTTAATCATTAAATTCATTTATACTACAAGTGTTCCATCATTTAAGACTCTTTTTAAAATAGCTCTTTAGTTTTCACCAATTTTCTCACATCTCTTACTCTGCTTATCTTTGCATATTCAAGTCTGCAGAGTCATGTATTGGTTATTGCCATACCCATCAATCTCAGAATTCACAGGGCCCCTGGGGGTGTTAGTTATTTATTCCACACAGATTTGTTTTCAGGTCCTACTGAGAATTATCAATAGTACTAGGAGATTCAAGGCGATTCCATGGAAGTGGCATAAACATGATATGCCAAAAATGGTGTTGGCTTTATAAATATTCTGAGGCTGACTTGTACACATTTCATAGTCTGAAGAATTTATCATCTTCAATTTTCTTCTGCCAACATGAATTTTCAGTGGTGAGGTTATGCCTTTGAACCAAAAGAGCAGTGGACCATTTACTTTCAGAAGAATACAAAACATCCAGAGGAGTCAATGTGAAAGAGGTGTGAGGGTGGTTGGGCACTGGAACAAGCTCCTCTGGGAAGCGGCCATGATCCCAAGCCTATTGGTGCCCCGTAAGCATTCAGACAATGCTCTCAGATCCATGGTTTAACAGTTGCCCTGTGTGGATTCCGTGATCCTCATGGGTCCCTTACAACTGAGGATATTCTTTGGTTCTGTGAACAGACCACTGCTCCTTTGGGCTTTATATGCAAATAAAGTCACATAAGCACAGAGTTCAACTCTTGATGGCTCATCAGATTGCACAAACCAGACAAGGTCAGAATGCAAAAAAACCAAGTCCACCAACAGAGAAAGTGTTCAAAAAACATCCCGAAAAAATCATGAAACCACACCAGAGTGGAAATTACTAGTTGGGGGATTTTCGTAAATTATTGAATAGCAAACCTCTAAATAGCCTAGTTAAGCACTGTTCCTGGCAGAAGTACCTCAGCGCGTTCAAAAGATGTAATCCTATGTGGCTACCAACATATGGTGATGTTTTTGTTGGGTTGTTTGGTTTGGGGTTTTTTTTAATCCTTTCTTAAGGGTTTTGCTTCCTGTTTCAAACCCAGCTTACTATTTGAAATTCAGTTTATGGATAGGAGCCCAATGATTAGGCTCAGCTAGGAAGTTTTTTGTCATATATAAACAGCAAGACTAGACAAAAAATAGCAATGACAGAATTGTGACATATGACACAAGTTGGATCAAAATTAAGAAAATGATAAAAATAGCTGTATAGATGACAAAATGCCCTGAGATAGAGGGGAAATAGGTCATCTAGACCCCTGCATAAAGTTAGGCAAATCCAAGAGCAGCCTAGGGATAAGCAGGAAAGAGAAACTAAATGACTTCTTAGACCCTCTCTTTTCTAGTCTAGTCTTGTATTCTAATTGTCTAGTATTTTTAATGCAAAATTTTCCAAAGAAACAAATTCTGAAAATGGGTTTCATGCTGCCAGTTACAGCTATTATATTTATATTTTTAAAAACTGTCTGGAGTGAAGCCAATCAGAATAGGATGGAATTCCTAGAGTTGCAAACTTGCAATACTGTATTTCTCCAATGCCAAATTTTGAGATTCATTGCTTTGGCTCAGGGGAAAAAAAAAACAAAGAAAGCATTCTTAAATTTAAAAGTGTTAGTTTTAACTAACTTCTTAAGCTCCTTGAAATTTCTTTTTTGACATTCTCTTGAAAGCTACGGACAGAAGCCAAAAAATGCCCTATAGAATTAAAGAAAGGAATTAGTTAGGAATGACTTGAAACAGTTCAAATTCTATTCTAGACTCAGGGAAGGAATTTGTGAATGTATGCATGTGGTGGAGAACTATTTAATAGGGGTATTTGCTTGTATGTGTAGACAGATGAAGAACCTTGAAAAAGTTCCTGAAAAACCTTTGCCATTTTTGAGAAAGAAAAAAAAATAAAGAACATTCTGCATTTGGCATACCTCAAACTCTCTTTGAATGCAATTGCTCATCATCCTTCTAAGGCATGGTTTTCAGTAAAGGAAAAGCAATCCTTAATAGTAACTACTTGCAACTTTCTGGAAGCCCCAACTTAGAGGTTCTCTGGGAGCTATGTGATACTGCCAGAAATTCTAGCAGTCTGGCAAGAAAACCTAATTAGTAGAGCAGTACTGCAGTAGATCATAGTGCTGTAGTTTGATTTGGCCAACAACATAGTTTATGAAGGGAAGAATTCTAAATGGATCTGGATGGGACTAAGCAACAACTTTTTGTTTAGATTTCAAAAGGGCAGGTGTAAGAAATATAAATCTTGTGATAAGTACACTTGAATGGCAATATCCTATAGCAAAAGCTTAGAATATCCATAGAATTTTACTTGGAAAGAAATTATTAGTAATAGCATTGTCTATATCTAACATTCACCAAGCTTTTACATTCATTGCTTTAGAGAGAATTTTAGAAACAGATTATGTGGTCTATGCCTTTTAACAGTTTCTGCATAATGTCCTTGTTCTGCAGGGAATTTCATTAGCATGTGCCCTGATCTTGTCCTCCAAACCCTCATTGCTTTAGACAAGCATGGATTTAATTGAGAGAAAACCAAGCTGTGACTGTGGCTCAGGTGTGAAGGCTGTTTCCCTCAGCAAATTAAATCCAATGTAATGACTGAGCTTTCTTTTCCTCACTGTCTGTTTATGAGAGATTTAATACTGCATATTAATTATTTTGTTGGGCTATCTTACTATGATGTTGTTTTTCCCATCGTTTTGTGGGAGATTGATGCACAGATCAAATTGACTGTTTAATGTACTGTGAGGATGATTAACACCTTGAGGATGGATCACAAGGTTATTACAAGTCACCAAATTTCACGTCACTTCTACTTTAAACCATGGCAAAAAACGGTAGTCTCTGCTGACCCCGTGCTGTGTTCAGCTGAGCCCGACAGGCCTTGCACCAAAGGGTTCTGCAGAAATGCCTGACAATCTCCTCCATGCTGGTGGGGAGCTCCCAAAGTGCCATCAACTCCTGTGCTCACATCCAACAACTCACCATTTGTCATCAGTATGGCAGCAAACATTTAGGGAATATTCAGTTCATGGTACCCAACCCCAACCCCAGAATAAGATAAGCAGGTACAAACCATTTGTCTCCCTCTGAAAAACTGAGAAAGGACGCAGCCCCTCGGAGATATTCCCCCAGCAGAAAGAACGTGAAAAGCCTGAAAAACAGGAGAACACTTCCCGTATAGAAAATGTGTCAGTAGCATAGAATCTGAACTGGGCCTGATCAACCCAACATATGCTTTACAGTCACTAAATGTAAATGAAAGAGCTAAATATCCCTAGTATACCATAAGATGAGTATATTCCATGCTTGCACACATGCACAGACACACATACACCAGATTCATGAATCTAAAAGGTAGAGCACTATTTGTCACTTCCAGTCACAGGGAGGGAAGCAATACAACCTCTCTGTTGGCAATGCAAGCAGTAGCTATGCCTGCATGCAAATCCTGTTTATCACTACTGCCATCAAGTTTATGGGCACATAAATTTCCTTTCATAATACTTTTTCATCAAAGATCAATAAGCAGCCAGTAGCAAATCACCTAAAAAGAATGAATTTATATAATTGACTTGCTGTATTACATTCAGGAAATCAGTCTAAAGTTTCCTATACAGCATGCAAAGTCTGAGTTCTAAGGAATTTAGTAAATGACAGGAATTTAAGGAAGATCAGCTGTAATAAATCTACTGAACCTTTTCTCCTGAGGATTGAACCCAACACATTATTTGTATTTTAAGATCTTCAGTCCATGGATCATATTGTTAAGCATGTTAGAGACAAGCAGATAGAGCCAGCTATCGATAAGATAATTATAAATAAAATGGATTTACAGTGCCATAAAATTATACCCCAGTATACAGATTTGTACTAAAATGGTAAGAAAAAAAGGAAATTCATTAACTAGTCTATCCCCATGGAGTCATATTATCTAGAAAATTTTGCCACCCACTGGATCATAAACTCACAGTCCAAAGGATATAGTGTTAACCAGTGGTTGAAAAAAGCAGCTCCTATTCTGTCCTGTGCCCACTTAGCATCAACCATTAATGAACAGCCAGAAGTGTCAGAAGTACTGCTACGTGTTCCATGCCCTTTGTGAAGAAGCATAATCCTATAAAAAGAGGTGGGACTAAAAAGCACTAAGATCTATAGAGAATGGGACTGGCAACTTGGAAAAGCCCCAGGCTGAGTTGCTCCAAGCCAGGCCCTCATAAAACTGCTCTGACCTGAGCTGCTCAGAGAATAACCTGCACTGGGCACATAGGGGCTGTTAAAGATGGAGGCTCAGATGTACCCAGCCAGTTTCAGTGCAAGTCTTCAAGTTCTTTTGTATGGTCAATTCAAACTGAAACTTAAATTTAAAGGTTTATGTATTTCTGTTCCAGAAACCTGTAGTAAAATAGAAGTCTTCCAATGGAAACAGAAAGAAGCTGAGGATGGAGTTAATGGATCCAGAATATCAAATAAAATAATGTATCTTCTCTCCTAAGTCAACACTAAGAAATAAATATAAACTCTGGAGGCCTGAGTGCCTGAAATGGTAACAAATCTGATCATAATCAGAAAGACTTTTAACAAACCCAGCTGTGTTTCTTCCCTACCCCCTCTTCCAAACATCTTCACTACTCCTCTCCTTTCCCATTTTCTTCATGCATTCTGTATTTGCCATTTTGTAATTCAGCTCTTTAGAAACAGGGAAAAAATACTATCTTTTCCCCTCAAAAAAAAAAAAAAAAGAAATCTTTTGGTACTTGATTTGCCCCATTTTCCTCAATTCTAAAAAAAGGTGTTTGTACCTATCAAACGACACATTCCTAAGAAGCATAGCAAGAGCTACAGCCCTGACTGACCTCAATGAATGAAATCCTCAATGAACAGAACTGTTCTTAAAAAAAAAATTAAAACCAACCAAATCACAAAAAAATTCAACACCCTAAAAAAACAACAATAAAAACCCCAACAAGCTAACAAACATCCACAGCAACTTAGACTCCACTGGCCGTGGGGCAGCAGCAGCCCTATTATTCTGGCATTCCTTCACAAAAACTGACTTTAATTCCTCTGCTAATAGAAGTGGCTCAGCATATAGCTTTCTAAAGGAAAGAGACCAGCTTGTTTTAGCTAAAATTGTACCTATATGCTTCTGGCAAACTTGCAATGAGTTCCTTATAAGACCACAGTACTCTTGCACATTAGGGAGAAGTGCTCCTCCTCTCAGGTTAATCCCCTAAACTATGCAAAAGGCTGTTCATAGTCCTACTAACAAGAACAGCACAGAAGTTGGCTGGAGTGACCTTAACCTTGCACTTCCATTATTCAGAATTCTCTAGTTTCATTGACATTCAGCCTTGATAGTGCATTGGGCTGCATTTTAAATTTTGTGAGAATACTGCAGGGCTTTATAAATATATTTATATATATAAAAATACACAAAAATTACACACTATATCTATAAAATTGTATACAATATTCTTTTAATGCTCTACATTTTTAAATTACTACTCTGTTCTCAAACTTCTTAGCACTTTAACAAGGTATTCTAGGTGGGAATAACAGAAATTGCAAAACAAGAGACCAGATACTCCTTCTTTGAGATTTCCTGAAAAGCCCCAAATGACTCAAATGAAGGACAGCAGAAGAAACTAAAGACAAGGAAAGCAAGAAACCCTGTTGAATCAATAATAGACTGTTTCACTCAGAAGTACTCTGAAGAGACTGCTCTTGGGTCATGAGCCTGGGCAGGTTTCTGAACACCCTACTCTTCGGAGAATTCAGCCTTTTGGCTTTCCCTGTTCTGTGTAAAAGTTACCTCGCTGCCAAGACTGTAAGATGGTATCTCAATCAATATCTGCTTTAAGTATTTCTGGCAGGCACTTTGCTCTGGTTGAAAACAATCTAATTTTTTTGTGCTAATTTTTGCCATAATTTTCTTGCTATTGAATGTTTCATAGGCAAAAAATATTTATGGAAGGTTATTATTCTGGTATGAGGCTTTTTTAAAAAAAAATTCCAAAACATTTTCATAGCATCTAGAAATTACTTAGGAACAACTTACTTTTCTTATCAGTAAGAATTACCTTTTCAAATGCAACTTTTATTTACATATAAAATGTAGTAAATTGTTTTACTATAAGGATAAATACAATCCTTTTGAGAAATAAAAGAAATATTTATTACTAACAGCCCAGACAGGTAACAGTCCTTGTTCAGGCCAGCAAAATGTAAAATTTAGTCTGGTCTTAAACAGCTAAAAATCCAATTTATTTTTTTCCCCCAGAGTGGAAGAACACCTCTGTACTTATAAAAGGCAAAGGGAGGTATTTAACAACTCCACATTCCACCAAGAAGCACTGGTTTACTCTTCATTTGGAAGAGGTGGATGACAACAAAATATATGTAATTCCTCCTGGATTAATTAATGGATGAGGAAGGCCAATGGTCTTTTGCTAATCCCAGGAACATACCCAGCATCAACATCTTATTGTTTTTGTTATTTTAAAATATGTCTCTTATTAAACACACTTCTTATTTTCACTCATATCTTCAGATACCTGGAAAGCTTTAGGTCATGCTTTAGTAATGCATTTAAATGAGTGAGTTGTAAGACATTCATCATGACTGCTTAAACATTCTTAAAATGAAACATATACTTTCCTGTAGCAGAAGGCTTTCCAGCATTTGCTCCTCAGTGCTCTTTACAGATCAAGTTCCTCATTTGCAATATTTTCCAGTAATTGTATAGCAGTTATCAATGAAGACTAGTTTAAATTGGCATGTTCTATGGTGATAGCTAATGTGGGATGCAGAAACATCTACATCGATATATATTTTTTCAATGTGTTCTCCCCTTTCTTGTCAATATTGTTTCTGTGTGGCATTTTCATGGCAGAGAACTGCTGAGCTGCAGGAAAACGAAGTGAACAAATAATGACTGCAGGAAAAATGAGGGTAAGTGACTAAAATGGGGCTACTGTGAGCATTTGCAGGTTTAATATAGCTAGTAGCACTTCAAAAAACATTTGTCAGTATTTGAAGCTTAGCGTGCTGCCATCCCGTGCTGTCCAAGGAAAGCAAGCTGCTCCAGGGACTCTGGGACCAGACATTTATTTTAGGCCACAGTCAACCACTTTCTCCAAAAACACCCTTTCTGTAGAGTTATAGCCTTGGTTTAAAACTTCAGTCACAAAAGTATCTTAGTACAAGCCACATTTACATCTTTCAGAAGGAATCGAAGCAGGGCGGTTTCGAGCAATGCTGCTAAACCTGAAGCCACACAGGACTTAGGTTTTGCTGGTTTACTGCACTTCATTACCACTGAAAATTGAGCTTCTTCACCCTATTTTGGGACCTGTAGAAATAGCCCAGATGCACAGGCAGGTGGGATTTCTCATCTTGTACTATAAGCCTGACTTTATCATCCTATTTATTTAGTGCTCTCAATTAGTGCTTATTGCTCAAATTCCTAAGTTTATACAACCTCAAGGATGCTAGTTAAAAATAAGTGTCTCTAACAAAGGTTTTGGTAGACAGCTATTGTGCCAGTGGCTCCAGAATCACCCTCTCATTTCAGCTGGTTAGTGAAATGAGTGACTACTTCACCATATAGACAAAAAAAAAAAAATTAAGTTCCTTAGAACACAGGATTAGATTCACTGCTCAGTCACTGATCCCTTCTTCTTAGGTTCAGAATCACAATTGTCCTGCAGGCTCTCCATCGCAGAGGAGAGGCCAGCATCTCCACCAGGAAAGGACAGTGCTGGTACAGAAGCAGATGGCTCCTGTTTGACCAAGAGAGATGTGATTCAGCACCTGTCCCTGGGCAGAAGAAACTCATTTGGCAGAGGGCTGCAGCAGAGCCTTGAATAGGCTTGTAAAGGCACCCTCCTGTCAGAGAGCAGCTCCTCTGCAATGCAGCTGATCTCCAAGGGTGCAAACCGGTGCCAAATTGCCTAAGGCCAGATTCATAGCTAAGATTCAGTGTGCATTTGTTTGATTTATTTTGTTTTCCATTACATTCTTGCTGCTCTTTTTTTTCCAGACAGCAGCCCATGATTTTAATAGGATATGCCTTGTTAAATGCTGTTTAACACTCTGAATGTACCCATAGGACCTATTTTGCCTATTTTAAAGTGGTGCTATAAAGCTTCTAAATCCGTATCTTGCTTATTAAAAAAAAAAATTAAAAAACGCTTTCTTTACTTAATGGATTACAGATTAAGTAGGTGGTCCAGGTTCCTGAAATAACTACCGAGAAATAGTGAATATATATTTATAAACATTTTCTACAAGTGAGCTGTTATATCTATGCAGTCATGTCTCCAATATGGAAGTGCTTTAAAGAAAGACAGAAGTACAAGTCCTCATGGTGCTGGAATACTTGAGGAAGACAGGGCTGGAATTAGAGGATCTTTAAGGTCTCTTAAGACCATTTCACAGGCTGCTGGGTACATTAGGATGCTGTACAGAAGTGCTCACGCAGGAGTGACAAGGATTCATATCTACAAACAATGTTGTTGCACATTAAATCACTGTGGAGGTACAGCCCATCTATCATTATTGGAGGATATCTATAGTTCTTGTTTAGTTCACTGGAGGATGTGTCTCCTATGCAAAAGCCCTTTATACAGCTGTTAATTTTGAGTGTATGAGAAATACTGAGTGCTGCTGCAGGTGTTCACAGAACTCATTCCTCAAATCTTCTCCCCAGGAAAGGAAGAATTGCAGATATAACTCCCCCCCACCTCCTTCCTTGCCAACAGCAAAAGCAAATCAGGGCACACTTGTCTCAAGCATTTGTCAGTGTTATCAGAAGTTCTTAAGTTGAAACTGACTTGGTTTCAAGATTTTTATGTAGTAACAACAATGGCCATTTTACTGTTAATCACCTAAAATAATAAATGCTATAAGTCAAACAAAACACACTCTAAAATTATCACAGATGTTTTTTCCAAGCTAATTATAACCACTTAGGGGAAAAATAAAGATGACATTTCCATGATGGTGTACTTTGAAAAGATACCTGGAATTACTGTAAAAAGAATGATAAAGTATTTTAGTAATATTTTTACATCAGATGACAAAATCACTTCTAAAAACAGTGGCAGGGAAAATTTCTGTTGTGCATTTGAAATCAAACACTGCAACAAGCACAGAAGGCCTTGGAATTAGATGCTCTCATTTCAAGGCTGATTGTGAGTGAAATCTTTGTTTTGTTTCTTGCCTGTCAGAAACACTTTGTTTCTGTTTTGAACGTATTTTGGTTTCTTTCACTTCTTGTTTTCTCTGTCCACAATGTCCATGTGGACTTATTACCTATTCTGTGCTAGGTCAGTAAAAGCCTGGATCCACACTCTACTCCAGGAGTTTCACTGCCTTCTGCAACGCCTTGGTGTCATGTCAACATTAAACCCACCATAGGATGTGAAACACCAAATCCAAACTACTATTTTCACTTTTTATTCATCATATTTTACTGCCTGAAAACTAAGATAAAGTCTCTCCCTCTTCTCCTACTAAAACTTGGGATTTTTGTAAATACTACATATTAATAATAGCCTATTAAAGAAAAATGAAAAACTAAAACCAAACCTTTGAAATCGCCTATTAAAAAAAGCCAAAACAAAACCAACCTTTTCAAACAGTCATCTACTTAGAAAGATTAGTTCAAGACTTAGAAATGCAGAAGATGCAGGCAAGTGCATAAAAGGGATTTCCTGGCAGAGATCATTTTTCAATCACTTAAAACAAAACTGAAGCATCCAAACATCAGAAGCTACTTTTTAAATGTAAAGGTCATAACTAACATCCGTCTCTCATATTGCCACGTGTAAAATAAAGTTAATGACATTGTTTGGTGTTTGCACAGGGCCTGAGATTCTGAGAGAAAAAGCTCTTTTTAGGTGCCAGTCAGGCCCAGGGGTGCTGCTAAGTAACCAAAGCACCCAGCATTTACTGCACGTTCTTGTTTAAAAAGAGAGGTGGAACCATAACCTTATTCCACTGACAGTCTTCCCTCTTCAACAAGGAACTACAGAAATGGGGAGCAATGTGATTTCTATGCTCAACAACAAAAACCATCCATGAAACAGAAGGGACTATATGTAACTTTTGTGCAACATAGGCTATCCATGGCATGTACAGAAGTTGAGATGAGTGTTATACAGGGATACAGGTTATGAGTGAAAGGGATCTTTGATGTTCATGGATGGCAGGTTATCACTGCTTAAGTTGCGTGACCTAATCTTTGAACCCTGGGCACCAAGACAAATGAATAGTTATTTATCAGACAGAAATTGTTCTCTCAATACTCCCTCTGTCCAGCTATTAAAAGGTTCACCGTAGGACAAGTTTAGGATATTTCCTTAGGTTATTAAATATCCACAGATTAAAAAAATGTGATCATCTTAATGTATGCCTCTGTAGCAAGGATGATATTCTCAGTTAGGATAAATCCAGAGAGATTAAAGCTGTGCCATAAGGGAATGTGATTCCCAGTGTTTATCTTACTGCAAATCAGAGACAGCATAACACAAGTTCTGCTGGACTGCTGTACTGGCTGTATTCTGGCAAATTATTCAACAATGCAAGAGAAACTGAGAAGAAATGCACATCATGGAAGGTGCGTGTGGCAGTGTATACTCAAACTGTTTATCAACAATTATAAAAACCTAGAGAACAAAATTAAAAGTTTTTAAAGACTATAGCTGAAGGCTTGAAGGAATATACTGAAAATGTGTTATGCTTTATAACAGGTCAAAGCACTATTTTAGCAAAACCATAAATTATTTATAACAATGGGTGAAGTGTATCATTAATAATAACCACAGTTCCACACATGGATTGAACTCTTTCAGCCAGAGGATCACAGCGTTTTACTGTCTGTATTCGTGGCACAAACTCAGTGTCTGAATAAGTGGGCTCCCATTCTGGAAAACACTGAAAAAGTAATTGGTTGCAAGGCTCATGCTTGTTCTCAATTGTACCAATTGCTTGTGCGCATGACATCAGCAAAGCTGTTAGCTTTTCTGCATTCTCCTGAGCACAGGCTTGTGCTCTTAAGAACTCCTTACAACATCCCAGAATTTTCGAGTTGTTGCAAAGCAAGTAATAAACTAATTAAAAATAATAAAACAGGTAAACGCAGACCACAGTCTGCCACAGAGAACCCTTAGGCCCTGTGGTGACCGCCTGACATGTTGAAACCAAAAGAGTTTTGAACAGAGCTCTTTTATCAACATCGCCAGGAAGTAAAGCAAAAAATGGGGAAAAGGGAAAAAAAATAAATAAAAATTCTTTTAGATGTAGTCTACTCTTAATTATTTCTTAAACTTACTTCTCTGAAGTTAGACAAAGTGAAAGGTATAGAACAACCACTGTCTTAGTAAAGGCTGCTCCACTGACAGGCAGCAAAGTTTCTCCCAGCATTTAATCAAGTGTAACTTGCTGTGAAAAAGATACATGCTTCTAACAAAATAGAGAATAATGAAAACTGTGCCAAAGAGATTTGTAATAATAGTACATTAACAAATTAATAATAATTCTTACTCCCCCAAATATATTTACGCTTATGACAGAGTAATTACAAAATATGATAACCAGTTCTAAATGAATTCAACAAGGAATGTGAATCTGCATAGCAAGAGCTTCCTCCCAGCACTTCCAGATGAAATAGATGCAGGACCAGACTTCCATAAGAGCCCAGGGGGATAATCTTCAAGGGCTCAGCACCCTCAGATGTGGACGGACAGATTTTTCAATATGCCAAGGTCATATTTAGACACTTTCATGGTTTCAAGAAGCAGCTGCCCCCTGTTGCCCTGGCAGTGCCACAGAGATCAGGACTCTGCGCACACACGCACAACACTGAGCTCTTGGGCTGAATATGATCGCTTTGTTTTGGTGCCTAAACTGGGGATAAGCCTTTGAAGGAAGTCTGGCTCACATTGTGGATAATGACTCTTCTTTTAAAAATCTGGTCCGTAGAGTATTCTTTGGATTTCTGACAAGAAACTCCTTTCTCATCTAAATCCAGACAGACCAAGTGGGTGACCTGCTGTGCATAGTTACATGGAAGCTGAAAGCTTTTTGCTCCATCTGAACTGTGTACTGGACAAGAATCCTGACTATAAGTGAATAAAAGTTGTGGTTTTTCTTCTTCAGTTTATAGTAAAATTCTCAGGTCTCCCTGTCCTTCTAGAAGGGGTTACGTGGCACTACGGTAACACCTGACAGCCTATACTACAGAAAAGGCAACATTGAATTTCTATCACTGTGAGAATAGCGTATACTAATGTTTTCTACATCAAGAAATTCACCCTTTTTGAATAACAGCATAAAAATACAGGGACCTGTAACAAATAATAAAAATTGCTGGTTCTCAGAGAATGCTTTACTCAGTTATTTGCTGTGAAACCACAGGAAGGTCAGATGAGTCCAATGGGCAATTCACTGTGGAAAAGATGCTGGGTCCCCTGGGCACATACATGGTGCACACATTTAGAGAGGGCAATGAAAACCAGGTACTGCTTGAAAACATGTAAAACAGGCACCTGTTTCTGATTTTTATGGAAATACTGCTTGACTTACAGGAAAGCCAGCTTGTCAGA
Source organism: Eulacestoma nigropectus (assembly GCA_013397775.1). Lineage (NCBI taxonomy): Eukaryota > Metazoa > Chordata > Aves > Passeriformes > Eulacestoma > Eulacestoma nigropectus. Next base: position 766,490 of record VZTE01006207.1, read on the forward strand.
GCATAAAGCAAGGGGTCTGTACTCCCTCGCTTAGAAAGACACCCCCTACCCAAGGAGTTTACAGGGTGTTTGTACAGTACTTGGCTACAACAGAGTGCAAGTCAATAACTTGTGCTCCTTGGCAATGCTGAAAAAAAGAGTACATTTCTCTGCCACGCCACACAGTATGTCATGATGTACTTTCCTCACTCCTCCACTCTTATCTCCTGAGAGTGGTAAAACTCAGAGATTAAACAGTATTCTCTCCCATTCCTCCAGTTAAGGATGCTTTAAGCTTTAACTTTTCAACAGACTGCCCGTTTCTCCTTCCTTGTTGCTCCCTGTGAAGGTGAGAAAAGGCTTCTGCAGACATGCACTCCTCAGGTTACACATCCTTTCCCTCATAGGGGAACCAGGCACCAGCTTCCTTCAAGGGCTTCTGCTGCTTTTCTCCTGCTAAACAGGACAGGCAAAACCAACCCCCTTGTCCTCCAAGACAGCCATGGATTGAGAGCTTCAGCCCGCTGAAGAGGTTAAAACCAACAGGCATAAAGACACCGGCATTAAGCCAGAGGCAGGAGTTCATGAGGAAGGAGCAGTTAGTCCTCACCTCAGTAAGGAAGCATTGGTTCCAGAGCAGCTCACTTCTGGAGATAGCCCCTGCAAATCCCCAAAGCCCTTACCTCAATCTCTCGGCCCCTTTCTGCTCTCCCTTTCACACGGCCACCTCCGTCACGCTCTCCTGGAAAACGGGGTCAAGGCAGAGGTGGCTCCACAAACTGTCCTGGACTGAAAGCACCTCTGAACAGATAAGCCTTTGTGGTTCAGCAATTTCCATGGCAATGAGTTCTCCTGTCTCCTCAGGGAGGGGGAGCCTCACTCTTCCTCAGCAAAGCTCCTGGCTGAGGGCATGGCCCCATGTGCCACCTCAACATCCCAGGGCAATCCCATATCAGCCTCTACCCCTCAGCCAGCTCCAGCCTTCCTCCCATACCTCCCATGCCCATTAAAATCACTAAAAACTGAAGCTGGAAAAGTGACCTTTTCTTCTTTTCAGCTGAAGGGAACCACACCTTCCTGCCCACAATGAGATGGAAAGAAAAGGAAAGGAGAGCCAGCCCCTGGGAAAGTAGGGGCAAGAGGGCACAAGATAGGGGAGACCCTGTCTCACCCAGTGTGCACACCAGAACCCTGCCTTGGCAGCCTCAACAGACCCCAGGCTTTCTGGCACAGACTCCTGCATGATTTGCAGAAAGATACCCTTCATCTCTTTGCTTTCAGTCCTCTTCATTAAAATAACATAGCACATCACTGTGCAGCTCCAGACAGGTCAGACTCTCAACAGTGGGGATTCAGTCAGGAATGTCCAAAAACCAGGAGTTATACTGGGCTATATTCCTTGTTTTAAGTTTCTCAATCTTCTTCTGAAGAGCCCATCATATTTTATTTGGGAAGTAGGCCTGCTGCTACACCTGCCTCACTGCTACACTAACAGTGATGAAAACGCAGGCTTCCGCTGCGAGTAAATCAGCCATCATCAGCATAAAAGATTTTCTTTTTCCATCTTGTTGTAATGTCTTCAAATTACCTTAACACACCAACTGGCATGACAATGTTCTAAAATTACCATAACTGTTACTATAAAAACGCTAGAAGATATTACTCCTCTCTTTCATCTTTTTTTTTTTCAGTCCAAATAAAATGGAAAGCAGCAAGCAATAATGTTAGACAAAAAAGGTAAACAAACAACTGAAGATTGACAAAAAATGTTAATATCTTAAATTACTAAATGCTATTTTCATTTCTCTAAGGTTGTTAAATACATATTTCTTCTATTTGGTGGTAAGTGCTTAGGAAATATAATCTATGTATTTGGCCTGGGAGAGCCCTATTTGTGATACAGACAAAACCATTTCAATCTCTGTTCCAGCCATACAGAGCCATAACAACAACTGACCTCTGTGGCGCTCCGCTACATTTATCCCAGCACAAGTGAGCCTAGACCCTGACCCTTGAATTGTTCCGAGAGAATCAAATGCAGCCCTTATTACTCTTGAGAACAGACACATGTTAGTAAAGTGGGTACTTGGAATAATGCAAAGTGCCTCTTCAATAATGCTGCATTGTGTTTGGTTCATAATGGGCAGCTTCAACCCTGGTTTGGCACTGGGCAAGAGTTCTTAGAGAATGCAATAAAGATCCATAGAGTAGCTATGTTACTGCAACAATTAAACTCCCTTTGAAGAAGAGAAAACGTCCAGATGGAAAAGATGAGACAGCAACAATTACACAGTGACAGTGGTTTCGTGAAAGAGACCCAAAACAGAAAGAGATCTCTACAGAACAGAAGGAATTTATGTTGACAATGCTTTTAAGAAAACCTACCAGAAATAACCCTTTGTTCTAGGACCAAGATGTTTTCCAGGACCATTACCTCTTCCAGGCTCTTCGTCCCCTTCATTTTTAATTAGCTTTTTCTTAGCTGCACTTGGTTCCATTTCCACTGTAATAGCTGTCTTTACTGCTGTCCTCATACCAGAAACATCAGCAGGCAATCAGTGCTCCTGGGGCAGGGACTTGAATTACAAAGGCACAAAGAAGCAGATCTACAGGCCAGGCTTCTCCTGCCTTTGGGCAGTAAGCTGGTCTGAGTAGTGGGGTCTAGTCAAAATGGATCAACAGACACATCTGCCCCTTCCTAGATATCTGCCTAAAGGTAAAAGCAGAACCAGACCAGGGTAGTGAGGCAAATACTTGAACACATTGTTTTAAAGGCAAACATAACTCCATAAGCAAAACCCAAGTCACCAGAGCCACAAGATCAGATTTTGTTATACTTCTGTAGCACCTTACATTTTTATTAATAATTCCTGGTTTTTACCCCTGCATCTTAGACTAGAACCTAAGCTCTAGTTTTCTCCAATAAGAATGAATAAACCTGTACTATCTCCCTTTTATTATGCTCCAAAATTATCAAAATTCTCAAAGGGTTAATCCTGGGGATTTTGGTTTCATTTCCTCAAATTTCCTGAAATTTTCCATAATGCTGTAGCTTTATCTCCCCAGCTGCAATTGTTTGCTCTCTCCCAAATAGATTTTTAGAATTCTTTAGCAAGAATGCTGTAGTAGCTGAGATTATTCCAATATGGTAGAAACAGACTAATTAACTCCAACACCCATTTTTGCTGTTCTCATTGCACTTGAGCAGAAACTTGATACAAGTCACAGACTTTGTGCTCTCCTTTTTCACAGATCACTCAGTTCTGCTGTCACTTCTCATACGGAGTGTAGCAGAGGGAGCTAAGGACCACCACCTTCTCTTTACCTCTGACAAAGGGCATAACAAAGTGCATCATTCCCAAATACAGTCAGGTTCACAAGCAACTGCAGGTATTTCTCTCCAAGCTGATGTTGCATTCATATTCTGTTCTTCCATATGGTTTCCTACTACAGTTATTGGTAAACACGATAACAGACATGATCATGCAAAAAGCACACAAACTTCCAAATGCTTAAACTTAGATCACAAAGCCACTTCCCTCTCCAGAATTACCTTGTTTATGACATATTTCCTTGCTTTCCTTAGCCTACTGAGATGTGCAAAATGGTTATCAGTTTCTCAAGCATCCAGTATTTTTTAATATTAACTATAGGTTCCATTTAATTCTATTTTTATCTAAACTAGTCTGCCCATTTCTAATGGCTTGGTTATATTCCAAAAAAAATCTCTTCCTAATTTTAGCATAGAGATTGCAGCACACTCTCCTCCTCATTTATAAATGTTTTAAGGTATCAACACTACAGATTTTTCCTCTTTTCCACATTAGTAAGGAAAGGTGCATTTTATTTTAAACTGATTAATTAATACACATTTTGTAAAACATTTGGCAGTAGTAACTTCCCCAAAATGATGATGTTGCAATTATGCATCTTAAGTTATAATGACAGAAGACCAATTCAGTTGCTGCAGAATTAACATCAGCATCAAACGGCTGTCTCCCTGAGCCTGTTTACTCTTATCTACTGATCTGGAATTCTTATCAAGAGCATGATAAATTATTAAGATGTATGACAACAAAGACTCCTCCTTGAGTAATACTACAAAGGCATTCTTCTAATGCTAAAATTCTTATTATTATCAAAGCAATTGAAAGAGGCAGGAAGATGAAGTAGGGTCCTGTATAAGATTCATTTCAGGAAGATGTATACTTAAGGTCCTCCAAGGAAAGAGGAGAGCCAGTCAAGGGAGAATGCTGAATCTATGGCATTTCACCCCAACATTCTTGCCATCTTCCATTCAGAGAGTGACTGTGGAAAATGCTGAAGAAAAAAAGTTATGGTCCAATATTCTGTTGGCAAAGTACAGTCACTGGCATTTATTTTGTCATCATAATAGCCCTTGGCAGACTATCCTTCCCAGCAATACAACAAACATTTTAAATGCCTTTTCAGCTAAGCAGCTTGGAAAGCTGTGCAAAAATAAACCACAAGTAAGCAATTTCAAACCAAGAGTTAAAGCAATAGCAACTGCTACTTAATTCCTACTCATTTGCAGTTCCCATTGTGACAACACAAAGAAAGCAGCCAGTCAGGATTCATTGCTTAAGCACCGTGAACAAAACTTATTAGCTGTTTAGTTGTCAACTGAGATCATAGAATAGTTTGGGTTAGGAGGGACCTTAAAAATCATCTGGTTCCAATATGCCTGCCATGGGCAGGGACACCTCCCACTAGATCAGGTTGCTTAAAGCCCCATCCACTGTAGCCTTGCACAGTTCCACAGATAGGGAGTGAACAACCTCTCTGTTGTTCCAGTGCCTCACCACCCTCAAAGCAAAGAATTTCTTCCTAGAGTCTAATATAAACCTACCCCCTTTCAGCTTAAAGCCATTCCCCTTTGTCCCAGAACTGCACACCCTTGTAAAAAGTCCCTCTTACAGACTCTCCTTTAGGTACTCAAAGGGTCTCTTAAGGTTTCTCCAGAGCCTTCTCTTCTCCAGGCTGAATACTCCCAGCTCTCAACATGTCTTCATAGCAAAGGTGCTCCTATGAGTATCTTGAGTATGAGACCCTCTGGGTATCTTCATGGTCTCCTCTGGTCTCACTTCAACAGATCCATGTTTTTCATATGTTTCCAACCCCACACCTGGACACAGCACTGCAGGCTGGGTCTCACCAGAGCAGAGCAGAGGGGCAGAATCCCCTCCCTCACCCTGCTGCCCTCACTGCTTTGGATGCACCCCAGGGTGCAGTTGGCTTTCTGGGCTGAAATGCATGATGACAACAAATTTTACTGAGGAGATACATTTGCTTAGTGAAATAGAGTTGATACGCCTTTAGGATGAGAAAACAGTAATTGAACATGAATAGTAATTTGCTAATGAAAAGGCCTACAGATTGCTGGCAAATAAAAGTTTCTGAGCACTAGTGTGTACTGAACTTGCATCAACAGCAAGCTTCCAGCTCACAGAGTTTTCTTAACTTTCATTCTATGCTTCTATCTTCTTCTAAAATACCATGCATATATGATTATTTTTACACAGGTTCAAACCACACCTTTTTCAACAACACTCTCAAATTGTTTATATTGAGGAGAGATACCTTGCTGTTGACTGTAGGAAAAGAGTGGATCCCATGGAGAGGGATCAAGGAGAGAATAGGCACTGAAGTGCTCATTTAAGAGAACTAGGAGCTTGGAATGAAAGATTTTTTTCCCCCTAGCACTGCACTTAGATCTTGGACCAGTCACAGCCTCAGTTTCTCTTCTTCTGAGTCTCAGACTCTAACATTTGATAAGTCTTCAAGACCCTGACAAAGAATATTTTCTCCAGATCACTAGAATCTCATCTTTTGTCTTCCTACTACTTTAATGGGGATAGGACTCAGCTATAAATTCATGTGACCCCCAGAAGAAGTAAAGGAATTCAAATTTAGAGAGAGTTCACTTGGCAGGTACTAAATAAATGTACAAGCCTAGGCCTAACTTCTTCCCAGTACACATTCTCAAATGCACACACTAAAGCAGCAGACATGCTGATCACAGAAGCACAGACTTTGCCCTTCAATCTGGGAATTAATGCCCCTACCAGACATAGAACAGTTCTGAGAAATAATGTGGTCTTTAGGATAAAATATGCAAGACTAGAGAACTAGAGCTGACTCATTGGACACGCTGTCTAGTCCCAACCCCACATTACATGATTGTCTCACTAACTGACTAATTTCCAGTTTAAACATAAATTTACCTTCTTGTTTTGTTTTAATGTGACAGTCCACCTGCAACATCCACTAACAGAGAAGCAGAGGCACAGCCAACACTGGCTGCAAGTCAGAGGAAATTGAGTCATGTGGCTGCAGGTGAAAGCACATTTCCCGCTTACAAGTCTTGCTGGAAGGCTGCTCCAGGCCCTTATCCCAGGAAGAGTAGAAATCTATTTCTAAATCAGTCTAAACATTCACAATTTATCCTTTTTTTTCTTTTCTTATCTTTAAATTAAATACACATAATGCTTCCAGTCTTCATGCATTTGTCATTCTATGTTATATTTCCCTCCACATACTTTTAAACAATACCCTTGAAAATATTTTCCTGCCAACCAAAATGATGAAATTTTGTGCATTCCCTTCACCAGTCATCTTCTCAATGTACAATACTGGTTTAATCTACCATTAGATTAAACCAACCATCTGGTTGTCTACCATTTATTTTCCTTCTCCCATCATGTATCACTGTTTCCTTCCTTTTAAATTTTGTTGGGGAATTACAAGTCATTTCATGGTCAGACATAGGCTGTATCAGCTGACTGGCTAAATACTGTACTTTTCTAAAATGACTAATTTATTAAACTGATATCAAGTGCCTGTTCTCTGATACAGTTAAATAACCACCCTGAATGGCAATCTGGTTACCTGAGTTAAAAACCTTTTAAATTCCACTCTGCAACTATGTTTTCTTTCTCTAAAGAGAAAAAGCTACAGGAATGGTTGGGCTACTTGAGAACATGTCCCACAAGCCTTGATCTTGCAAGGTGATGAGTCATTAATTCTGACTGAATTTAATGAGAGTTTAGGTCTCAGCACACTTTGGATTAGAGTCCCAAGCTCAGAACCAAACACTGGTAAGAAGTTTTCAGTGAACATAGAGCAGCCATAGAGAACAGGAAGATTGAAGGGTTTACAGAAGAATAGGTAAAAGGACAGGAAAACTGGAAAAAAATAATTTGAACATAAATCTTTAAACATCTGAAAACCCAGATCAGCAGCCAATGCATATGCTGAATAAATGAGCCATTTTTCTTACTCAAATAATCAGAGCAGCATACATTTTGATGCCAGTTTGAAGGGATTAGAGCAGTGATAATAATATTAGATTCAGTAAACAACTAGTGAACATACATTAGTATTCTGCATCTTTTATTACTTAACCCTTTGGAATAGCAATTAGTTTTCAGTTTAATTGACCAAATAAAGTTGGTAGAATGACAAAACTGAGGCATTTTATTGATCAAGTTTTTAATGCAAACTGAGGACTGCTGAGGTAGCAGAACTGTCTACAATAGGTTACGGCATACAGCGATAAACTTCCCATCTCCTATCAAGCCTTCAGCATGCTGTTCACTACACAGTCTTTATCTTCACATGCTGACACATGTAATCTAACATTCTCACTTTGCCACAGTAGAAGCAATTGCTTGACAATTTGATTATGGTTTCCTGTCAGCTCATACACAGAATATTCTTGGAGCTTTCAAGATCTGCAAAATATTTTGATTTTACAATGATAATAATCTTCTGGGGAAAACATCATTTAAAATATTGATTTCTGATAGGAAACCTGCTCCAGATCTGCATGCATAAACTGCTCTGAACATCTAGAAGCAGATCTGCTGCACATGAGAAGAGAGGCAGAAATGACAGTAATGTGCAAATAACAGAGGGAGAGGGTCGGCGGATGAAAGCAGTTACTGTGTGACAGCTGCTCTCCTCACTGTGTGAAATGAGTGGACAGTCCCAGTCTGGGTGTGGGAGACAGGCATCCTCCCCACAAAATTCCAGACAGTCTGAGCATAGAGGCCAAATCCTGAAAGGACACATGGGACACCTATATGTCTAAAAATGGTTTCGGCAAATCCTGGGTGAGGTCCATGGAAATAGGAAATGGCAGAAGACGTGCCCGGTTACTGCCTTTTTAGTTGCATCACAGAGACAATTGAGCACTGCACAGCAATTGCTGTCAGTCTAGCACCTTGGGTTTGTTTTTCAGAATGATATGTTTACATAGCTCTGTATGTGTGGGCTGCAGCCAAAGAACCATTGCCCAGGTCAGAGGTTGGGGTCAAAACTGAACTGATGCCACCTCTGCATTCCCTCTGCCCTATGGTGGCTTGGTATTAAACTGACGCCCTCACAGTTTGTCCCATTTTATATTACATGTCAAAACCCCCAGTGGGTCAAGGTGATGTCTAACGCCACACAGCAAAGTCTCAGTCAAACTCTTGGGCTCTGGCCATGTCCTAGAAGCTCAGTGTTCACACAGCCCTCTTGGTACAGACAGATGTCAAGTGGGGTCTCTGTGCTAACAAAACCACCAGAGCAGCTGCAACATGCTTGGTAAGCTGAGCCCATGCAGTTCAGTTTGTTGCCTTCAAAAGAAACTTCAAGAAATGCTTTTGTAACAAAAGAATACTTGCTTCCCTGAATGTCAAGTGATATAGAGGACTACATCCTGAGGAACAAATTGTGTGAACGTTTTAGAGACCAGTTTCTTTCACCATATAGTCTGGATTCCTACCTCAAACTGAAGCAAATGAAAGACAGACATCCAAATGGTTTTACTTATGTGGCTGTTGAACATACGTGAAAACATTATCCTAAAAGCCAAATTGCCTTGTCACAAAAAAGTCAAAGCAGACCTTTTACTTGCTTAAAATATAAACTGTTATGGGTTTGGGGTTTTTTTGTTTGGGGGCGTTTCTTGTCTATACTGTTGTTTTCACAACACCAAAATACATTTTCTTTTCATTTTTCTTGTTGCCAGTGTCCCCAAGGTATGACAGTTACATGAAAGAGAACAAGAGAATAATTAGAGTGATGCAAGACAGAGCAGTCTTGAATATCTAGAATCAGACTGAAAATCAAGCACATTAAAATGGCAGAGATACCACTGAAAATAATCCTATTAGTGAAACTGCATGATTAACAATAATTTATATGCACCCAGAACATATGTGCACCCCCAGAACACAATCAATCACTTCACCTGGAATACAGCCACTCAGCACTATAACATTCATACATACAAGCTGTTAGCTATCATTAATCAAAAAGCTTTTAACTAATTACTTTAACTTTCAAACAACAAATTTATGAATTCACACTAAATTACCAAATTGCCATCATATCTCATTTTATCCAAAGGTATTCAGCTGAAATGAAGGACAATCCTGGTGTGTCACAAAAAGCAAGTATGTCACAGTAGACACCCTATACTGTGAAAACCTTCACACGTGTGAAGAAGCCTCAGAGAGGCTAAGAGCCACATGGACCTCAGAAGACAGAGTGTGACCCCTTTACATCTAATGGGATCACAAGAAATCTCCAGACAGAAAACATCCAAATGTAAGACATTGTCACTTGCTGTACAGGATACCAGAGCTCACTGAAGTTGAACTGTTGAACAGGAAGACCAGCTTAGGAAATGAAAATTATCTAGTGAAATATAAAAGAGGCTTTCTTCCACCAAGCAGAAAAGTACAGAAAGCTTCTCTCAACCCTGTTAGATGAGACTGTTTAACCTAAGGCACCACAGTTTGAAGAGGAATTATTTAGTTGTAACCAGTTGATTCCGCTGTTGTGCTGTAGCTGGTCTTGCCAAGAGGGTTAAAATACCATTACTATTTCATGATAGATTTTTCATTAAAAAAAATAAATATGACAGACTGCATGAGAAGGGAGTATGAACTACTAAGGCAGAGTACTTTGACAAATGGAGTCTCAGATTACATTAATTGAAAGTGTTGTATTTTCTAAAATGTAATTACATATACATTTTATAACTAATGCTGATTTACACATACAAATGAAATGAAAAACAGAAAGCAATTCTCAGCAAAACAAAGCTTTTTCAATTCCTATGAAACTTTTCATCTCTAAAGTGATCAAAATTTAAACTGAAGTGCTTTTTAGATGGTAACTAAAAGCTGTTCTAGCTTAAGTTTTTGTGACCAATATAGCATTTCTCACCAAACTGCTCTTTTCAGAAATACAATATCTAAGGCTGCACTGCCTAGCAGTGTAGATATGAGGCTGTGATAAAACACATCTGGAGTATTTTCCTTCCACAATTCTGTTTTCATTGCTATGCAGATACCCTTCCCAGGAACTGCACAGAATTCATGGATTGAGTGGCAACAAAACAACATAGTTGGTCCTTTGCGGTCAGATCTAATAAACATCGACAATATAGAAAGATTGCCAAAAAGAACAGCCTCTCATCTCTCTGGTTGACTCCCTGAAGCACATAATTTTTTTTATAAATGAAGAAAATATATTTTTATAATTGCAGCAGGTGTGGAATATAGATGGCTCTTTATTTATGCTAATAATTAAAAATAAATGTCAGACCTTCCACATCCTTGATCATTTAAGTCACTTTAATGATACATGAAATATAAAATAAGTCTTCACTAAAGGTCTCTAAACAGAAAAGGGCAGCACCAGTAAATAAAGAAGGATTATCATGGTGGGACAAACTTGAAAGGAGACGGTATTCATTCAAAGTGCAATTTACTTTGACAGCAATTTTCTGTATTTTCCCTGCAATTATTGAAGATACATTTTTGAGTAAGAATTTTTTTCTTTGAGAACCTGTTCTCTTTGGTCTAAAGTCATATAGCCCTGTTAAGTCATGTGTTAATGGCTTCACCATTTATTACATTAAAAAAAATTATCATTATGTCATCAACTTGTCATTTAGAGCCCTAATACAGAGTTAAAAAATTGAAGGAAGAGTCTTGGGACATGAATTTAAAATCAATGAGTTCAGCCTTATAGAGCTGAAATGTGAATGATGAATGCACCATCATTTAAGAATTCTTATTTTACACCAACAGTTAACATGGTGAAAGCAAACCCATTTCCAGAGACTGTTTCTGAATTGTTATAGGTGATTATTAGTTTTAGTTCCTGTACTTTGACCTTCAGAGAGCTCAAATCACTTCAAAGAAGCGTAACGCTAAGAACAAGCACGAATGTCATCAGATACCACCATGATCCCCTCCCAGCAAACACAGACAGTGCTTGGCATTGTAGGAAGACGTGGTTGAGAGCACTGTAGGAAGACAGACGTCAGTGTCACTCAGGCTCTAATCTGAAATCTTTGCATATATTCAGTGGAAGTCATTATAGCCTAAAACCAACCAATTATCATATTTTCATCTCCAACTTACACAAAGTTACAAGGCAGCAGTCAGAGAAGACACTGTGAATCCGTTTGCTCCTCCTTTATACCTCAGAGGAAAGACAGAAGCGCCTCCCTTTCCCTTGGTCTGCACAAACCAAGATGTGTCAGATGTGTCACCACCTCCTCGGTCCTCCCACTCTCCGGAAGGCCAGCGCACTCCTACATCTCCCAGCTCCCCAGCCCTGTTAGCAGCACTCCCCGGCCTTTATCAACACTAGTGCTCTACATTCATTTACAGGCACCCTGTTTTGGGCTCTTAACCCTGTTAGTGCAGTCTTCTGGAATAAGTTTGTCTTTATTATTTTTCCCCTAACTGCTGTCATTTACAAACCATGTAGCTGTAAAACAGCCCTTTTGGGGAGCAGTCTTTTAGCAATTGCATTGCCTCATGATGCAGATATGTAAAAATCAGGAAAAGCAGGAACACATCTATATTTTAACACTATTGTTCTCTGCATAGTTTAACAAATTGCTTCCCTCTATTGGCAACCATTTATGCCACAAAAAAAAAAAGGCATCTCTCAAATCATAGCAACGTTGACTTTTTTTGCTTTACCACTATGCTCTCATATTCTTACAAGGTAAAATTAGTATAAGTGGCAGCATGTTTCCACAAGGCACAGCAATGAAGCTGTCATATCAGGAAAGCTGGTTTGTCTCACTAAAAAAAGTTACAGGGAACACAAGCCACAGAAGACTTTTGCTGAGAAACCATCTGCTTTAACTATCAGACCATTTCCTGCTCACTATCCTATGTTTGTGCAGGGTAAGGACCATGAAGGATTTGTCCCTCTGTCAAGCAATATCCTTGCACAAGAGCCTGAACTCTAGACAGCTTTGATATATGTTTTGTAAATCATGGATGTTGTAAGCACAATCCTAGAGACTGAAAAGTATCAGAGAAGTGATGAGGAGAAATCCCCCCCCTTGGCAACAAGAGCAGGAGTGACAAGCAACGCGGGGGCAGGGACTGAGCTTCAGCACCTGAGGTCAGAGCCGCCTCTGCTTCAGGGGTCCAGAATTTCTCACAGCTTATCCAGCCTGACAGTACTCCTGTGTCAGGGGACTACCAATACAAAAGTACTTATTAGGCTACTATTCATGCTGAGTCAAAGTGAAAAAACAAGGTAAACAAGCAAGCAATGGCAGAAATTGCTATTTAATAGTCACGGTCCTATCAAGGACTGCTCATCCACTCTTTCCTTGCTGCTGAGCATCTCCCTACCACTTCTGAACTCTGCTGCAGTAACTGTTCTACAAGGAATTTCCTTGGGGCCTCCCAATGTCTTTGCCTAGCCTTCTTCAGTAGCTAGCATTACATTTATCCTTTGTTTCTTAATTATCACAAAATGGCTTAGGTTTTTTTCCTTTCTCAAATTCCATACCAAGTTTATGCCTTTCTATTACATTGGTATCTATCCAATAGCTGGTGTGAAGTGAGTTGGTGACCAATTTCCAGTTTTGCAGCAATACATACATGGTCCAGTTGCCATCCATGCTTATCACACCTGACTGAGCATTTCAGCCAAAGTCTAGCAAGCACCAGACCAGATCTCAGGGACTGTTCTGCAAGGTTATTGTGCCAGTGAGGAAGAGCTCAGCCAAATAAGGCTTGTTTTCTGAATGCAGCATCTGTATCTACTATACAGGCTTCAGCTTGCCTGGAGATATCAAGAGATGGTTGGGAAGGGACATCTGATCATCTATAGACCTCTGGTCTGCAGAAGCTCCCGGTGTAAAGGCAGCAATACCACCTAGGCTGCACTCTTATCACAGCTAATGCTGCCTGCTGAAGCTGCTCTTGCTTATCTGCACTTAAGTACCAACGTGCTGAGGCTTTCCTGCTGGGGAAGGGTCCTGAAGCAAAATGACTACACAACATGCCTGTCCCACCCTGCCATGCTGTCACTTTTATTAGTGGTGAGATCTGCTCTCCTACTGTCAAATCCCCCCTTCCCACTCAGGGAGCATAGAAAGGGATTTCATACTGTGTTTCCATTAAATACAAAAGCTCAGAAGTAACTCAAACTGTCAGGATTTATTCTGAATCAATTTTTCCCATAATAAATAGACGTTCCGTTTTCTTGTGGTTAAACAAAATGAAATGCACACAGCGAAAAAATTAAAGGTGTCAAGCCATTAGATGTCTCACAATTATGTGCATAAATGTTCAGATTTTAAAGGGGAAAGGTGTGAGCTTTAGTAATTAATATTAGATGCTGCCAGTAAAAATTAGACTTAGTTTCAGAAAACTGGTTGACCTCTTGATACTCCAGATCATTGCATATGAGACCCTTTTTTCATTACACAGTTAAGCGTTCACATACAACATCCTACTTCTGATGAACATAAAAGGCAGAAGGGGTATTTCGTACAGTGATTTCCCTACAGGTTTGATAAGTGTGGAATGGGGAAGAAGGAATTTAAGCAACTAGCTGCTGAAAACTTGGTTTATACCACAATTACTCATAAATTATTTTTACCTAAATATTCAGCTCTGTATTACAGTTGTGAAAGGACAAGAGTTTTTTATTTTACGGACTAAGCATTTGAACTCCTTAAAATTTTCATACCAGACAGTGCAATTCCTGGTCTAGTTTCCAATAGGACTTTGGGAGAATTAGGCAAAAATACTTAATATCTGTTCCCCAAGTGGTAATTTTTGGCTGCTGAGCATATAGCCCACAGCAGCAGATGATGTGCTGGACAGCCTCCGGGGAACAAGAGGCAGTATCCTTCACTACAAACCTCTGCTAATGCTGAAAGCAGTGCCTGTGTTACACTCTTGCTTGCTGCTTGTTTCTATTTCCAGCAGACAGCAGTAGACCTGTGTAATATAATGCTTAATGCAGCCCAGCTGCTGGTGGGTGGATGGCCGTATCCGTCCCTCCTTATCTTCTCCATGACATGATCTGCTCTGGAGCCCATGAGTCATGTGAGGGAGAGTCACCTGCTGGCAGCCACAACCATGCACACTGACCCTTCACAGCCTCTGGGGCAGTGACTGGAGCAACTGGGAACTTGTCCTCTTCTACAGAGCTTGTGGTACGAGCACACAATGAAGGAGAACCATTTGGAAGAGGGAAAGGGCAGCAGGCCAGGAAAACTCATTAAGAGCCACAGATGTGTGGAGTTGTCAGTGCACCAGTACCTGGAATCACCTTGGCCTCAACACTGTGCACAGAGCAGCAGAGGAGCAGGTCTGTGCTTGAGCCCATCAAACACTGCACTTCCGCCGTGTCCATGTGGGGCAGGCAAAGCAGGAGCAGACTGTTTCTCCAGCTGTCCTCATGCCTCCCCTGTATTTCCAGACCTCCCTACTGCCTGCTTTGCCACAGCACTGTCACCAAGGTTTCTTCAGTTAAAGTCATGGTGATATGCAAAGTGCTTACAAAGACGTAAGCTACGAAAAGCAATTAATTTGCACTGGCCATTCAAACTTGACAGCAATGCTTCCACAACCTGGCTGCTCAACCCTTCCCCCTCCACCCCCATTTACTGCAGCACTAGGTCATCCTGAAGTGAGGGAAAATGGGATTCTTTTCATGAAAGCACAAATAAAAGTGATTTTTCTTTACCTACAAGACCTTTTTAAAGTTAAAGAGGAGAAAATTGCATTAAACACACTCAACTATATTTACTAAATTATTAATCTAATGAAAGCCAAGCAAAGATCATACATTCAGGAAACACTGCATTTTTTATTAATTGGCTGAAAAGTCACCTGGTAGCTTCCTCTAAGACTGACTATTGTTTAGGAATGAAGAACTCTAAAAAAAAAAAAAAAAAATTGCTGTATAGTTAGAATCATTTGTAATTCATCAGGTATGAGAACTAACAGGTATATTAATATCACTGTTTCTATTAATACTCCTTGCAAAAGCCCACCCATGGTATATTATACAAAGGACTCACACTAGGCTTTATACCACACAAAACAGCCCTCATGGCTGAAGTAGCTCCCAAGGTTCCAAAAATTTGGAGGTTGTACTTGGGAATGCAATAGCTCCTCCTCATGCAGTAGGTTTGACAGACTGTTTCTGACCATCCTTCCTAACTACTTGCCTCAGAAACACAGTGCCAAAATAAGACTTACTATATTTTTGGATCTGAACAAGGCAGTGGTTTTACTAGCAGTCATTCAGGACGCCACACCACACAGCACTGGCCTCCAGCTTGGCTCAGGCTCCTGGGCTGGGCAAAAGACTTGATTGCTTCTCTCCTCAGCTGTGATATTTACAGAAAAATTACCTGGGGAAGCAGGCAAGGTCTTTCCCAGGTGATCAGGATATGTAACTGGGCCCCAGTACAGTTTCTAGTGAAAGGAAGCATTGCCCCAAAACAAAGGCCATCCACCCTACAGGCTCTCAGCAATTCCACAGGTAGGAGCGAGCTTTATAAATTTGCCCTATTCCTGATTTACAAAAATGTTCATTACAGTTTCTTACATAGCTTCCTCAATCCTCCTGCTAAAAGCAATTAAAAAAGAAAAAAAAAACCCCTCCCATTCCTGCACAAATAAAATCCACCACTCCACAAATAAAATCAAGAGTCCGCTAGTCCTTGAACTAGTTATTTTTCTGAATTTGTTTTGGTTTTTGGAGAGTTTTCAGAATTTTTAAGAAAGCATAGTAGGAGTTTATAGTTTCTGTAATACATAGATGTTTACTTACCATCATTCAAGTCCCTCTTGGACAGGGACCCCAAGCTTGCCCCACTCTGAGCTACTGGTTGGAATAGCGTTGTAATGTTTGCAGCATTACTTATGGAAGCTTTATGAAATGCACAGAATGCCCTGCAATACCCTGAAGAACAGTTGTCTGGTATTACTAAGCCAGTTACTAGATGTCAGTCAGAAAGAAACCCAAATATACTTAGCATTACATGCCTTGGTAAACTGAGATTCAAGAACTGGGAATCTATTTGTACATCAAAGTACCTAGACAATAGATCACTTGACTCTCCTGTAAGATTTTGTTTGCTGCTGAAGTTATCCACTAGAAATGCTACTCACAATTTTTTGCTTCTTCCCTTTACCTTTTGTCGTTAGAATAACCTTTTTCAACTCAAAAACACAAGCAAGACTTTTTGACAGAGCCACAACTGCTAACAGCAGCAAAGACATCAGGTATGGTTGAAACCCAGCTCACTGCAGAAGACAGGCATGGCAGAAGGTCCACATAACTCGGGACAAGTAGGCAGCAGAATTCCCTCCACAGCTGTTTCCTACTTGTGTGCAGAGCTGTGTTCCAGTTTGCCAGTGCCTTTCCAGGTTACTACACAGCAATTCCAGCCAACTACAAGACAGGAGCAAGAGCTGATGCTACAACTCAGATGACGGGCTCTATCACCTGGAGATGCGAGCCATCCCTGAGCTTTTAATGTCAGAACTGCTGACTTGTACCAGCCAAAGCTGGGCATCACCTTCTCCACCACAAAGATTCTTTAGAGAAATTATTTATTAAAAGCTTTTTTGCCTGTATTGTCTTGAATAACACAGGCTTCTCTCTGACCCATGCCTCTACAGTGAATGCAAGAGGTATTTGTTGATCTACCATACAAAAAACCCGACATTAGCTGAGGCCCAAACTCCTCATTGCATAAGAAAGGGAGGGAAAATGCAAGTCTGACTTTAGCTTTTAGAATTAATAAAAGTTTTGAAGTGCCACTTAGCAAGATATAGCTGTCCTCTAAATTTATTGTCAGCTCTTTCCTACTATAATTCTTATATCCATAAGGGTATAAGCTTGGACACTTTCACATTTAAGCCTAGAAACTATCTGTTCAGATTTTTTTTTGATCTTTATGGCCACAGCTACATAAATGATACAATAGAAGTCTTTATTTTAAAAGCTTTTTCTCATTAGTGTCTGCTCTCAGCTCTATAAATCACTGTGCTATACATGTGATTATGCTCTGCCACACAGCTCCAAGTACAGTATGGACAAATGAAGCTGTTACAAACCCATACTAAGTGACATTTTTAACCCATACATTTTGAGAACTTTTTAATTACATATTTTCTATGATTTCTGATTGAACCAAAATTGCTTTCAATGGCACATAATAAATCACATCACAGAGCTATTCACATTCTTCCCAAATGCAGTCAAATGATTTGTTTGCTACCTTTGGTACTGAAGTCCATCTTCCATTAAGAAAATAGTAAATTAAAGAAAGTACTTCTAGATACTCTGATAACTCCAGATCTTTCCTGACTTACTCTTCTCTATTTCACTTAAGCTCCAAGGGAGGTTTACTCCACCTTCCTTAAGTAAAAGAAAACTTAACAGCAAGTCTATGGGTAGCACTGCCTGCAGGGACAGTGCTCTGTCTGCTGCCTTCTATCAGAGCCCCTGTACAATCAGAAGGATTGCAGTTTGTGGTCAACTTGCATCCTCGCGAAAGTATTACAACAAAACAGTCAGAAACGATCTCAATAAGGAATACAGATTCTCCACAGCTGAATACTTTAATAAGAAATAAAGTATCCAGCAACTTATTTTCCTCATGTGTCCAGGCCTTGTTTCTCTCAGAGGTGACTTTTTGACTCTTCTCACTGTCTCAAGCCATACAACTCTTATTTCCCCCTACTTCAAACACTTCAATGATACTGCAGTCAGCTTCTAGAAATATCTAGACAGGAAGAAAAATTGCTTGATTTACAAGTATTTTATGTAAAATCCAAAATTAATGACTGCAATATTGAGAGATCCTTTTATACTGATCTAAAAGAAGTCTCATTTAATCCCTTTATCATCTGGAATATGCAAATACCTGCATTAAATGTAGTTACAATCACTTTATCACTCATGGATCTTTATCCCTATATTTCATTGCAATAAAAAATATGGCCATTGCCAGCTAAAGAATAGGAAATAGTAATTCATGGTGAAAAGTCAACTTTTCTTTAGTGCTTTATATACACATATATATATATACACACACAAGCTCTGTCTCCTGTGAGGGTTTTGTAGCTATATCTCAGTACTTTGGAATATAAAGCCACTCAGTGTTCTGCAAGATACAATTTAGAGTTCTCTACTAGAAAAGGTTTTATTTACTGTCTTACAGATTACAAGATAGCAATAGAGACTTATAAAAGATAAAAAATTGTGCTTGCTCAGCATTAATTTACCCTTTAGAAGTGCTCTTCATACAAAACATTTGGGATTTTACAATCCCTGTGACACCCTAGTTTGTCTAACACTTCCTTTGGGAGACAGGAAGGCTGGGAAACAGTTGATGTAATTCTTTGAGTAAACAGGAGGAGATATCTGCAATACAGAGAATATTTGCCTTATAGGAACTATTGGACAGAAAATTACTATCGGTACAATGGGAGCAATCATAAGGCTGAGCTACAGCATGCTGACTTCCTGGAGTGGGAGAGTTTCCAATGTTTAAATGCTGCTGTTCACATAATTGCTACAAACAAAAAAGCTGTTTCCCTCTATCATGTTCTCTACCCTTCAGAGAGCTAAAACAGGTCCTTTCTACTCCCAAGTTCATGCATGAATTTCTGTGGAAGAAAAACCAACAACAACTCCAATTCACCTCCTCAGCCAAAGCTAGAGTAAATTCCCTGGTTTGTTTACTCTTTATCTTGAGGGAAGGTCCAGTTTATCACAGCTCTCCCCTGGGTAAGTTGTCATTAGAAAATACAAAGCCATTAGCCAAAAGCAAAAAAGAAAGCAGAGGCACGTGCCTGCCTTGAAACTTCATAGGACAGCTACTTTGAAGGACAAACCTCCAGAATCAGGTTTCTAAACCGATCATGCAAAGCAGGTACTTTGAAACACTGGAAAACAGTATTTTTAAATTCTCCTGCTGTCTGAACTGTTGGTTTCATGTGTTTCATGAGGAATCACACCACAAAGGAATTTTAATTAGACACTTCTTTACTCAACAACCTGTCTTCAAGCTGAATGGCAGGAAACAATCAATGCATTGATGAATAAACTGTCAATCAAACCATATCCCTACATTTGGTTTCCTAGAGCTTCCTTTGCCAGAAGAGCACTGTGAAAGAATACTCCTGTTATTAACCCTCTCTGCCCTGCACTGTCAGGAATAGGATGATTAATTCATTTTCCACCTACCCCTGACACCACCGATAAAATTGATCCTCACAACAGCAATCTTTTGTTTTAGTCTCTCACTCTGCCACTTAAGACACCCTGTCAAAAACATTTTTCAGATAACTCTTTCTCTACTGAGCCATTTTAAGCATGAAAAGTGCTAAGTACAGATCCATTTTGCAATACAAAACATTCAATTAAGCTGCACCAACATTAATGGTGATTACTAGAGATCAAACTGAAGGGCAACCAGAAGTGACTTATCTATGCTCAAGTCTGGTGACCCCTTCATTCCTTGCCAGGGAATGTGAAGGAACAGATTAATCAAACAAAATAGCCATATGTTTACTTTTTTTTTTTTAAGCAATCAGATTTCCACAGTCAGAAAAGCACTGACAAGTCGTCACATGATTTTCTCAGCACCTATGGCTCACAAAATCTTGTGTTTGTAATCAAACTGCAGCAAACAGCTGTAGCTCTACCTGTCATCATGGCCCTAAGGGAAGACACGAGCAGTGTGCAACTCCTACTCCCAGGATGTATTCTCCAGGTGCTGGAAAACCCTTTGACCGAAACACACTGTTTTAGGGTAAGAAAGACAGACATGTAAGCAGGACATCAGAGAACTACTTTAATGTCTGTCCTATATTTTCAT
Source organism: Eulacestoma nigropectus (assembly GCA_013397775.1). Taxonomy (NCBI): domain Eukaryota; kingdom Metazoa; phylum Chordata; class Aves; order Passeriformes; genus Eulacestoma; species Eulacestoma nigropectus. Next base: position 786,666 of record VZTE01006207.1, read on the forward strand.
AGAAAAAGGCACTAAATGTAAGATATTCTTAAGACCTTTGCCTGAAATATCTCTATCATTTATAAGATTTATAACCTGAAAATTCCCCCCCCCCCCCCACAGGCTTCATTAGGGGGGAGATGGAAAAGAATAAACATACTGATGAGAAGAATCTTATTTTAATGAATCGACAAAGACAATTTTGTGGATGATGATATGACTGCACTTATTCATTTTTAATCACAATGTATTAACCTGTGGTGGAAAAGGCCAAAATCAGTAATGCATTTAAGGAAGTCTTTAAATCAAAGCAGACAAACAGCCACACTACTGCCTACTACCATTAGATCATTAAGATGCTTAGAATTAAGCACCAGCTTAACATATTGTTAGATTGGGTCCTTAACATTGGCGGAACAGAAAAACAGGAAACCCAGAGCATTTAACTCATATCTTACAAATATAATCTATTATCACAGGTTTCTGAACTCTTCAGAGGGAAAAAAAAAAAAAATTCCTACATTCCTCTGGACTTAGGGTTGTGGGTTTAAATTTAGGTATTTCATTTGTAGTGAGTGACATTTTCAGTAGGATGGTCAGACAGTGTGGCTTACAGGAAAACATCCCAGCCTGAACAGCTACCATTGTGTCCCAGCAGATTATGTAGAACAAGGATTTTGACCCAGTTTTGGCATGACTGTTGTTTACAGCTCAACCTGCAGCGGACTGGCTTTTCTGGATTTACCTCTCTCTTTCCAATGTATTTATCCATTTTTAGGTTACTTTTTGTTTTCTTTAATAATTCTGTTCTAGATGTGCTGCAAGGCACCCTTCCTCATAAAGTGGATGAATTTAACAACACCTGGTGCATTTTAAACCCTAGAACAGCCAGATGGTAAAGAGACAGACTCTCTGCAAATGTCATTACACCTACGAAAGCAGTGCTGCTGCAGACAGAAACAGTCCCTTGGGAAGGGAAAGCAGGAGAGAGGGCAGGTTGATTTGGTCCAGTTTTCCTAAGGGTCAGCTACTCTATGCTGCGGGAAACACAGCACAAAGTGCCATGCAGCACACTCAGACTGGAACCAGCAGGTACACAAATAACTGAGCCCACTCACAATCCTCCTTCTGAACATTCAAAGGATTGCCTCAAAAGCCGCATTATACAGCAGCCCAAACAACAGGTGGTTTTGTGGAGCTTCAGGATTACCCACCTAATCTTCTTAAGGAATGCAATAGAACAGCCACAGAGGGCTCTACTGAGGAAGATCACAAAGTTCATCAGCTGAGATGTGATTATAAGAGAGCTAATCAGTTTAGCCACAAAGTAGATCATGCTATTTGTTCTTTGGAAAGCTCCTCAGTGTCTTCAGTGATTCTCTTTTCTCCCCTTTCCCTGTCCTTGCCCCTCTTCTGTTTACTCCCTTTTGTCCACATACATAGAAAACACGCTATGTTAAAGATTTAATTTTAACCAAGGAAAAACAAGTAAATATTAAAAATATTTGCTACATACCAGTGCAGTACAGCAAGAGCCTTAAAAATTTAGGAAAGGATCACTTCAAAATTATCACTTCCATTTGTACTTCTCACTTCTATGTGCATCTATGCTCCTTGTGCTGCTGTACTTATTTGCCAGTAGAAACCAGCTCCAGGGTTTGCACAGCAAGCAGTGCCATGAAACCACTGAGATGCCATAAATCTGCATGGCTAGTCCAGCTAGAACTCAGTCTGCGGAAAACAGACAGAGTATTTATACTGTTAACAGGCAAAACACTGCTAACACCTTCTCCTCTAGCCCAGGGTTCTCCAGAAGCTCTGCTCTCCTGTCAGGGAATAACTCCCTATGTTGCCAGAAGCTCATTTAAGACCATTCAGACCATGAAGTAGCATCCTCTCCCATGAGCATCATTTTACTATAAGCAATATCTAGCTATAAACAGAAGCAGCATCTAGTGGACAAATGAAAGTGGAAACCTTCTTGACAGTGTGATTCCTGACCCTTATTTCCTGTATTTCAGCCTCAGTTCCAAATGACAATTCCAGGGAACTTAAACAGAAGTAGCAATAGCTACAGTATTTATTATCTGAACACGCACTTGTGAGGTTTGGATTAAAACCACAAGTTCATTTCACTTACCACTCAATAAACAATCAGCTTTCTGTAATTCCTCCAGCTCTTCAGGCTTCATAGCAACACCCAGAAGTTAAAACACTTTATAGTCCAAAGAACTACATAACCCCTTTTTTGTTTGGTAGGGTTTGGGGTTTTTTGGGGGGAGGGGTGGAGGGAGAGGGAAGAGAAGGTAAACTCTTCGCTTTTTAAGGCCTAATCTTAAAATCTTTGACTCAACAAAGCCTGCCTTGAGAGTTCCCTAGTATTACTTGGGGAATGGTCTGATTGGTCACAGAACAATCACCCCCATCTGCACACTGAGTCACTCAGGTGCCAGACTTTGGGCCTCGTCATCTCCTGAGCTAAAAGCCTTTAACACCTGGGGTTATTTCCATGTGAGAGTACTTACATGCATTAAGCCCCCACTTTGGGAGAAATCCTAATAATTCTTTTTTGTCATATGCTTCTTTTCTGTTCTTCTCACACTTGCACTCTGAATCAATATAATGAAGATCTGTAAGAGAATTGTAAAACTCATGGGATATATTGATAAGTCTGTTTAAGTCCAAGAAAGAAAATATTCCAGAGACTAATGCAAAACCTAATTTGTTTTCACTTACATAATACAATTTTAACTTCCATTTATTTTTATTTGATTTTGAGCCATCTCTGAGATTGGTTTAAGTTGAAAGTAGCAGAAGGCTTCTCTGTTTGCTACTTTCAAAGTCATTTCATAATAACTCTAAAACAGTTGATAATTTTTAACCATTGGGATCAATTTAAGGTAATCTACAGAACTGTTCAGCTGCTTTGCCAGGACCTACGTCTTTCCCAGCAGCTAGTCCTCTGGTAATAGGATCAAAAGGGAGCATCACAATGGTGTTGGTGAGCTCTGTGTGCCATCAGAATTTGCATGTGAAGGTTAAGAAATTACGTGATAGAGTTCTTCAGTAACACTTCTAAACACAAGGGAAGACTCGGGTGAGAACCACCTCTTTAATAACTGAAAGAAATTTATTAAAGTGCAACATTTAAAGCACAGCCTGGTAGTCTTCATTACACAGATCTAGCATCACGTTGACTCTGGACCAATACATGTCAGCAATTATGTCTGGCAGGTTTTTTGAGGTTTCTTAATTTTTCCCATTCTGGAAGATTTACAATCAGTACTATATACATTTTCTTCTATCTTAGCTGAAGAAAGAACCTGCACACCCTGCAAGCCCACCTTCCCTCAGGAAAGCACATAAACACAGGCATTGGTTTAAGTGCTCTCACAAAGACATTTTCTTGAGTCAGAACTTGAACAGAGGTCAATAGCACATGGATGAGCAATCATATATATTTTTTATACATATGTTTCTTTGTGAATGAGATGACATAACTCAACATTAGGTCCCACGAACAGGCCATTTACTTTGTCATCTCAGAGAAAAGGCATTAGCCTGACAAAACCTGCAGTATCAACCCCCATCCTCCTAAGGTCACTGAGAAATTCCAACGAATTCTGGTTATGTTGCTATTGCTTATGTTGTTATGTAGAGTATTCTACTTGCTAGACATTATTTCTGAGATTAAATTAAAACCAATAAAAACTTTGTCATATATTCCTATACTCTGTTCAGGCAGGCTTTTATGATCAACTCTGATGGTATTATATTTGCATTAAAAAAATGCAAGTAAACTTGCCTAACTAGGCAGCCAGACTTATGCTACTACACAATTTTTTTTCAGTGAGCTGTTAAAAAAAAGCCATGTAGTTTTTACTGAAAAACAAAACCAGTAGTTGTCTAAAAATGTTCAGTGTTACAGGAATTGTATGAAGGGAACCAAAATCTGAGTTCAAAACTACTTCTCTTTAATATACACCATATTCTAGATTGCCTGTCAAGTTGGGGAACACTGCAGATATGAATGCAGCCAGTGCATATGCCAGCTTTCTAAATAAAACCTGTCAACTTCATATTCAAGGGTCTGTTTTCCATGTCTGTCTTCTCAAGCTAACCTCTCTCAGCACTTTACTGTAAATTCAAAAAACAAAGCTCCCAGGAGTGCTGCTGTTGATAAGGAGTGAAGAAAATGCCGCAGATTTTTGATGTCTTCCACTGCCTCAGGCAGGGACTCAGGAAGAGCTGTGGGCATGTGCCTCACTCCCAGAGCTGGGTGGTGTGTGCTCTGCACCACCCTCCTCCACAAACCACCTAGTCACATCAGAGCTGCTTCAGCCTTTTCACTTGAGTTATTTCAGCCCCCATTGCGGGGCTCAAACTGTATTTCTGGGATGGCCCCTACTATAAATTATCGATTATAGCTGAAATTGTGAGGTCTTTGAAACCAATGGCAAAAAATCTCAGTGAATATTCAGGATTTTTGCCGCTCAGCTATAATGGGCCATTTTGCATTTGTGAATCATGTTTTTTATCAATTAATTGAAAAGTATCTTTTCTCTTTCTTAGAGACTTACAAAGGAAGTTCCTGAATAGGTAAAGTAGTTGGCTAATACTAAAGCAGTTGGTTCATTTACTTCAAAGCCCATTTGAGTTTCTCCTGTTCTCACACTAATGCCCACATAAATTAATACAGACTCACTATTTCTCTGAGCTCCTCCACCTATCACCATTGCCTCCTGTCTAATTTAGTTTCAGAAATTGCTTAGGACAAGGTTTGCCTTTCTGACTGGTGTCTACCTAACACATGGAGTCCTCCCAGTGCCTGGAGCATCAAGTACAGCAATAATTTGCTTGGAAGTGGAAGTTCTGAGTCTGAAAGTGAACAAGTGCATGAGCCATTTCCAGCTCATGTGTGTGAGATCCAGGAGCTCAGTGGCAATAAAGGACCATACAAACCATCCTCTGCCAGTTCATGCAGTTTTGGTTTTGTACATTAGAGTAACAATCTCACAGGTAACTGCAGGGTCTATGCAGAGGGCTTTGGATCTAAGACAGAAATCCTGAACTGGACCTTGTTCGCTGGGAACCCACAGAGAGCGGAGTGCAGGGTGACATGTTGATGGTAATCTGCATTGCTAAGCCAGTAAGTGGCTTGCAGCAGTTAGAGGGTTTTCACAGTACTTATCTTAAGACCTTGATGTAATGAATTGCAATACTGAAAGTTAATAAGCTTATGTACTTGGATCATGATTTCTAGACCTTTCTAAGAAAAGGGGGCTCAATCTTCAATCTGATCAGTGGCAAATAGAAACATGTGTGCTTTAGATGCAAGAGTACGTCAAGAGAAGACTGCTGGCTCATTCCCTTGCCAGAGACACTGTGGAAATTAGGCCTAAATTCATACCTCAAGAAGCTAAACAGTTAAATTACAGTATTAGCTTTTTAAATGAAATACTTTGTTAAAGGAATAAAACAGGATAGAATCAATTTTTATTGCTCTATCATGCCTCTAAACCGATTGCAGCTGTAATAAAATTAGGGATCCCCTTTCATTTAAAGCAAGGAAAGTAATTTTATTTACTTTTTTTAGTCACGCCCCCACACAAGTGCATGCACAGAGCAATCAGCCACTGCACTTGTTAGCTTGCTGATTAAATACTTTGTCACTTAATGCTGCACTAATTAAAGAGAATTGAAGCTGCCTGTGAGTCAGCTAACGCAGCATTAACTTTAACTGAAATCCCTACGCTTCACTCACTCCTCGTCTGCAGAGCTGGGAGGAGGAAGACCCTTTCTGCTTTTTTTTCAGCCAGTAATTCCAACAGATCCATGCCCAGCTGCTGAGATTTCTTTGGCCTGTAACTTCTCATAGCTGTACTAAGCCAATAAAATTTCCTTGTACCTGCAGACTTGCCAGCTTCGTGACCCACAAGTGCTGAGCGTGTGCATGGTAAAAGTGTAGGGGTGAAAGCTGGGGAACAGCTCAGCCCTGCGGCCCCAGCTCCTGCCTGATACACACCATGGGGTCAGAGGGCAGGCCCTATTAACCACCTGCTGAAAGTGTTTGCTTGGCCAGAAAATTGCTAATTTTTATTACTTGTTCGAAGTCCCACCCCTGGACATCTGCTAATTTGTGAAAATCATGCCTATGTTTTTAAGGGGTCTAGAGACCAATTAATAAGATTTCAAAGCCTTTACATCTCAAAAGTCATGATTTCTAAGCCAATATCAGCATTCCTGAGAGTTTGACTCTCCAATTTCAAATTTTGCTACCAAAACAGAATTATAGCCCAGGGAAAACATACAGATCAGGAAAAGCCTCCTCATTGCAAAGTTAACCACGCTAAGCACATGAATTTGTTCTCTCCTCTGCAAATGATATGCACTGAACTGACAAATGAAGTCTAGATTGATTAGCTGTGTAGGTGTGTGTCTGTGTTTGTAGTTCATGGAGCTGATCACTTAATCTAAACTGACACTTAGACTATACATGTTTCACCATCACGTTTTTTTGGAATATAACCAAACAGATGGTGCATGAACATCACAATACAGTCACAAGTTCCCAGAAGGAGTTAACAATTATTTTTAGAATGGCAGCTCAATATATATCGTAACTAAGGTTGTATCACCCATTTCCCTATAAACTGTGATTTTCAAGGGTTTACGATGTAACCATGAAAATTCATTCAGGCTTGAATAAAAAACTGAAACCAAGAACTCAGTTTTTGTTGAGAAATGTCAAGTAAGCTATCCCATCATCACACAGTTTTCATTTTTTAAATTCTCCCCATGCATTCTTATAAATTAGGGGAAGAGGGAAGGGAGAGCTCCTAAAAGTAAGTAGGTTCTTTATGAAGGTAAATAGTTTGTATTTTTATGCCAAATTTTAAAGCAGCTTGGTATATGCCAAACAGTTTTTTATTATACTTCTGCACCCTATAAGCCAACAAAAATCTGGGAAGCTCAAAATAAAGAAAAATATTATTTCCTGATCAGAGCACTTTTTTTAATGTCTCAATTGGAGGGACTTTAGAATCCAGAAATTACTTTTTTGAAATATTCACATAGATTGTGCACCCCAAAGTTTGGTTTCTCCATGCCATTTGTCAGTTCCAAATATTTCAGTCACTGTCCCTAGAATATTTAAAAGCATCAGCAAAAAAACCCAAAGGGAGTTTATCAACCTCAGCCTTAGCCAGTGCTGTCAGGCTGTAGAAACATCGTCTTGCTTCCGCTACAAGATGGGTTAACCCCACTTTTGTTTCACCTCCTTCTCACAGGTGAAAACAGAAGCAGAATAAGGTCTAGAGAAGGAAAATACAAGCCTTTCCTTTTAAATTCATGGTCACGCTTGCAAAATTCTGTTTTTATGTTTTATGTTTTTATGTTTTATGGCGTTAAGGTCAGTTTTCTGCATACACACACATGTGCCTTTTTCTATTGCACTTTGTTTTAAAAATATCAAGCCTGGCCTGCTGAGCATCCCTCCATGCCCATCTCTGTGCTTCACTCCAGTCCATCATTCTGTGGCTTACACTGTTATCCCTACAATTTTGTGCCCTATACAAAGTGGGTCATCTCCAACTCCAGACTTGCTCTCCTTTCTTCCACAAGCTAAGCTGTATTTTATTTCTTTTTGGAAGAGCTACAGGTTAGACAGCAGATGAGATGACAGAGAAAACAAAACCATGCAGCATTTCAGAGCTGCCTCCCTATCATTGCACTCTCTGTCTCTCCAGTTTTCATCTCCTTCATGTTCCTTGTCATTTCACTTATGGTTGGGTGTGGTTTTTATCTGAGTCTGTAAAATGGGGCTTCTCTGTAAAACTCCTCAGATGCGTTTGTAAATAATTTCCTGTGCACATTGCATAGCTGTGGCTTTGGTGGAAAGGCACATGATAGCACGGCTGTGCCAGCACTGTGCCAGTCCCTGGCAAGTCCAGCCCAAACAGGCCCCTGACCTGCTCCTGAGCAGCGCTGCCAGTGCCAGCCTCGGAGTGCCCGCATGGCAGCTGGGCACAGGGAGCTGGGGCAGCCAGGGAAATCACTGGGGCTGGGCAAATTATAGCAAATTCTCCTGACTACAGAACAATTACCTGCAGTGGGAGGCCTGGGACATGTCACCAGCTCTTCTGGGACACAGCTCAGCGCTGCCATGCAGGCTGCAGCTGACTCACTTTGCTGCGCCTGGCTCCAACACGCGCTCCCAGACACCTCTGCAGGCACTGATCAGGAACACGACTTAAAAGCCATAGGACTGTACAGGCAGAACTAACTGGCCCAGAAATGGACACAACCGAGGAAAAAGCATCGCCACAGTCTCGTGCCCTTGGCCTCCTGCTGCCCTAAGACCCCGGGAGGCCACAGAGCCAAATTAGTGCAGCGGAGGCAAGTGACCAGGTGTGACCCGGGCTGCATATTACACACCCCACAGCAGCCTCAGGGCACAGCTCTGGTCCCCAGAGCTGCTGCCTGCTCTGACTTTTGCACATCTGAACACCAGGGTGTTTCACAGCTATTCCTTTATGGCAAGTTCTGGTTGGGCTGTACAAAATAGAGGTCAAAAATGGGATTCTGAGGACATATTTAATGCATGATGAAAGTTATAGGCACTCAGGTCTAGGAAAAAAAAAAACTCGACATCTGTTGCAGAAAAATATTAATTATTACTTTAAATGATGAATTCTGGCGCATTCCCATGTGAACAGCTGGCAAACATCCTGTTACAATCAGGTTGGATTTGGAGGGTTAGGAGTGTTGGGGTTTCTTGATCAAGATACTTTGTTATAATTACAGTCCATGAAGATTTTTTATTAGTTTATTAAGACTTTTGCTTGTTGTCTGCATGAACTATATTGAATAGTACTTCAACTGAATATAAAACAATGGCATTAGAGGCAAAAAAGTCATTAAATACATTAATAAAGACTTTTGAAAATGCAGGTGATCATTTAAGTGATGAAAGACATTTGTCCGCAGCATCCTTGCTTATTCAGATGGTTGATTGCTACATGATCACGATTTCTTTTGTTTTCCTCACTCAACATATGTTCCATGCCTTGTAAACTGCATACCTGTAAGTAGCATCCCATCTTGTTTAGATTAGTGAGATTCGTACATACTGTGCTCTTTTTCTGAACAGATTTGCCTGGAATGTTTTCAGGCTGACATTAACAAGACAAGGCAATATGCAATAGAGATGTGCTATGCTGCTTAGAATTATCTGTGAGCTTAAATGTGTGCATGTCTGGATTGGGTTTTTCCATTTAATGTTGGCCCACCCCTATCTATGATGTTAGTGATGGTCAGAGATTTTTTACTAAAAAATTTCTGAACAACATTTTCCTTTGATTTTTCCTGTGCCAAAGAAAGTAAAATCTGTTGCCTTGGCATACAGAGGGAAAAACTTGATTCAGCAGTTCCTAAATTATAATGTTGCAAGTATACTGCAGTCCTTGGGGGTTCCTTGCATGCATAGCTGTAGGATAGAATCAGACAATTTAGGGTTAAATGTTTCCTAAACCTGATAAAAAATAGTTCACTTTATATGCTCAGCAAAATCAAGAGAAACTTTTTGCACCACTGGCAGTAGAATTTATTTTTATCTATAACATTCTGGGAAAAAAAATAAAATTAAAAATCTGCGTAAGATTGGCTTTGATCACAAACCCTTTGGGGCAAAGACTGCCTTTCCACACAGTACCCAAGAACACACTGAACTCAAGTCATGGCTCCAGCTTTTAGGAACTGGCAAAAAGAGGAGTAAGACAAAAATGTCTGCTACATGACATTCTGTAGTGTCTTTGCTGACATCTTGAATATGGACTACTTATTGCTTGAACCCCCTCGAAGAGGTGAAACACCAAGACTCCTGTTTTCACTGGCCTATCATGCACATCATTTAATATTTTTAAGACCTTTACTTTGACAATTGCAATTTGTCACGGCATAAAATACAGGAAATGTCACTTATTTGAAAAGCCTATATTTAACACACACAGAAACTGCATTCAAATGCAAGTAAGATTGTGACAAGCCATGAAATGTGTAAAATTACAAATAATGCGAAATTAGTTTCTTAGTCAGAGAAACTAAATGTTTAAAGTGCAAGAAACCTTTGCCTCCTTCCCATGTAACACAGCAGCACAGAGTTGGTGGCAGGCTGAGCAATTGGCAGTTTGCTATGCCATCAGTAAAGACAGAAAGGTTTCTTTTTACTCTCTCTTTCTGTGGAAAATTATCTTCAATTTTTATTATGCTACAGTGCAAGCATCGAGTTTAGTCTCAGCAGCATGTCTCCTCTCATGTTGTGAATGTAATTGTAACAAAGGGAATCTGAAAAGTCTTACTAGTAAGAAAAATATCTCACTTTTACACAGATCATTTTGGCCAGAGGGGTTCTGGTCACTCTCGCAAACCATTGCCAGGATCTTGTTTTCAGACCCTCAAGGCAGTGCTCAGCCCTGCTGCCTGACTGTGCCTATCTGGCCAGAGCCCAGACAGAAGCATCCTGGCAGCTCAGCACAAACGAAGAAACCACGAAGACGAAAGCCACATCCTGTCCATGAATCTGAGATCTGAAATTGCTTTTACCTCTGCAAAATCCTTCTCATTGTACCCATCTCCCAATGGCTTCTGGAAAAATATTTCAAATCCTTGGAATTACTGCAGAAATCTTTGGTCTTCTTGGGGAACTGGGGTCAAGATGGTTTCAGCTTTTGCAAGCTTCTTGTATGTGTGTGGCTGTTAAACCTGTGAAAGAACACTGGAGAAGACAGATACACCACTGTCTCAGAGAAGGCAAGCTTTCTGAGGACAGTTTGTACTCAAAGGTCATGGATCCTTTTCCTGATCCAAGAGTGAGATACATCTGGATCAGTTGTTTCTTCAAGAACAGAGGGAAATTTGGGCATATTGGTGTGACAGTAGAACTCCCACAAAAACATTCCTTTGAGCTTTTTATCTTCTGTTTTATACAACTACTGTCCACTGAAAGCAAGTGCTTCTCTCTGTGTCTGGCTGCAATAACTCTAAATCCTAATAAAATTTGTTATGTGACAATTTTGCTTTTTTTCATAAAGTATTCTAACATCTTAAAATTCTTGCTGCTGTCACAAATACAGCAGTGTAATGACCTGCTTAGAATCTCTGAGAGGGAAAAATATAAATTAGTAAGTTATCATGTAATTATAATTTTCTGGATCTTTCACACAATGGTACCTTCAGCAGCCTGCAACTATGGCTAAGTAGTGAGTGATTATCAAAGTTATTTTGCTATTGAGTGGAAGAGTTTGATAATATCTTCTAAAAGTAGGAAACGAACACTGCCCTATAGAGCAAGGTGCACTCTTCAATCTAGGAAAAGAGTTGGACAGCTTATAGAAGGGCCAAGAACCAAGATGTGAAATTGCATGATGCAGAGTTGCACGATGTAAAGATGCAAGAGGACAGAATGGACCATCAGACCAAGCAATGACAAAATGTTCCAAACTAGCCTGGAGTAGAAGAGAAAGAGCTGAGAGAAACAGACTTTTGAGGAAACAAACAAACAAACAAGAAATAAGTTAGAAGAGCAAAAATGTAAACAAAGAAGTCCTAAGCTAATGAACACTTGTGAAGAAAAAGGCAAATGAGTGTGTGTGTGTGTGTGTGTGGGTGTGTGTGTGTGTGACCACACGTGCACTCGGGTAGGCACTCAACCTCCTGTGCAACCAACATCTTCCTGGGGGAAAGAAAAGCCTTTCCACTGACAAGAATATATCTCTTCCTCCAGTGTGGCTTTTGTCATTTATTCCGTTTTCTGGGTAGAAATAAATGGTTTGGCCTCAATAAACTGTCAAGAGAAGTAGCATCTGTTGTGGAAGGCAAATTGGCAAGAACTGCATTAAACTGGGCTTTGAATAATGGTTGTTTTCCTCAAAATTTAGACTATTTCCAATTTTTTTATAACTACAGATGTAATTAAATAATTCATATGAATTCAGGCCACACACGGGTTTTATTCCTGGGCTTGGACTTCAGCTATAAACAGTTACATCTGAACATACATTTTGATGAGAATTAGGCCTAAATAGCAGTCTCCAAAATTCTCCCCCAAACTGGTGAGGACTCAGAGTTAGGGCTCTATTTGCCTCAATTTTATATTTGTTTTTCACCCTAATAAATTCTATGGAATTGTTTAAGATTTATCCTTATATCCTTACAACGAAAGGATACAAAACCCTTGTACAAAGTTTAGTACAGATAGCAGCTTACTCTCTTGTTCTAAATTTACTTGTCACATTGCCCTAGTATTCATAGTGCTATTTCTATTCCTAATTTTCACCAGAAGTATATCAGCCAAAAATGTGATAAATACACATGCATATACTGTATTTCTCTTGATTGTGCTGTGGAAAAGCACTTTATGCTGTAATAAAAACAAGTGTATATATAATAGGAAGCATTAAAATGTAGGATCAGTCACTTTATTTTGAAGAAACACTTTCCATTCCATCCTGTGTAGGCCTACACCTATTCTAATAACAACCAACACATTGGGAAAAAGCTTTCAGTTCTGTATATTCCTGATATTAACACCTTTACTGGTACAGCGTAGTGCAAACACCATAGGCAGCAACACATATCATCTTTGTTATGCATTCTATTAATAGATGAAAATGTTAAGTATGCTTTTAATTCAAACTCCTCTGAAAGAGTTGAGAGGACACTAGGAGGAATATGTGCTCATCCCTGCACACGTTTCGAATTCCTGCTTGGAATTCTGTCTGCAAGAGAGGTTGGAGCTGGGTGGCTGCCTCAGTTCCAGGGAGACTCCAGGATGGGTGCCACCAGCAGAGACACAGGAGCTATTCACTGCCTGGGGCCAAGGTCATGTGGAGGAACACTGCTGAGGTTTGATTTTAACATGTGAGATTGCCTCTGGGGCAGTAAGAACCTCCTGCTTTTGCATTTCTGATCTAAAACTTTTTGAAAGTTGTTTTTCTTGTGGAATTGTTGAAAACGTAAAATTTTGTTCTAATTTGAACTGGAGGTACTACCAAATTTTAACTGTTTTCCCATCGCGGGATGTTTGAGCTTCAAACAGAGGGTAAGAACAGGGAGGGAATAGTAAATTGCTGCCATGAATGAGCACATGAACTGCTCGTGCTTTTCTGATTTTTTGCCCTTTACTGCCATATATACTCATCTCCATGCTTTACCTGATCAGATCCCCTTTTTTAATGAGAATTATGTACACAGTTTATTCCAGTTCCAAACTAATGCAGACTTTACACTCAGTGTTGAAGGGCACAGGTTTCCATTTTGCATCTAATTAGTTTAGGGAAATAAAGCAGAAGAGTCAGCAATGCCCTACAACGCCTGTGAGGGGACACTTGCCCAGCCTGGCTACGAACCCTGTCACGTTCACAGCACATCCAACCAAAAGTGTTGCAAGCGCTGCCAGCAACACAAGAGCTGGCAAACCACACTGGAACCTCGCTGCAGTTCGTTGATTCATAAGGCAGAGAGGAGACCATATAAACAGCTCCTGAAAACTGTGCCACTGAGCCACCAGGAAAGACAGCTTCTTCCAAGAACAGGATCTGCCACAGCAGTGCTGTTTCATCAGGGACATGGCTAGAGCCCGGGGAGAAGAGGAGGGGTGGGCAGCTGGCACACTGCATCTCCCCAGCTTCCTCCTCGTTAGGCTTCAGAAAGGCGTGGGAAGAAGGAAGGTGGTACTGGTCAAACAGGGCCCTCCTGGCGCCGATCTGTAAGCAGTCCCCTGCCAAGAGAGCAGCACAGCATTTATGACAGCACAGCTGCCAACAGGGTGGGCGATGTGCAAAAGCCTCGGTGGGCACTCAGGGCGGGGGGTCACTGCCCCTGCCCCGCTCCCCCAGGTCCTGCCCTGCTCCCAGGCAGGGACCTTGTCTGGCGAGACTGAGAATGGTGACACCATGAACAAAAGCCATGCCAAGATATTTCAGCTCTGCCAGGGACGGGCCTGATACTTTCCCCCAGTAAAGAAGTCTGTGAGAGGAAGATTCAGAGACCCAATACAATCCTTCAGGAGCAATCCCAGTGGCCATGTGGGGAGGCAGCCCAGCTTCTGCGGGAAACACAATGCCAAGGTCCCAGGGACAGTGACTGCTTAAGAGCCCGCAGCATGGTCTGTAAATGTGGGAGTGTTAAATGTAACAGTATCCAGGAGAAACTGCAATTTGGATAAACTAAAGTATTTCTGGATTTACAGTCAAATGCAGAATTATCTTTTCTTTCTCTGCCAAATTGTTCTGTGGTATTTCTGAGCTACTGTGGCCCAAACCAGAAGGAGGTGAAAGGATTTCTGCCTTGGAAAGAAAGGTGTCTTTTCATTTTCCCTGTCTTGCCTATTTTACTTTTTTTTAACTTACAGAGCAGCTAAAATTGAAATCTAGAAGTAGTGATATGATACCTATTAACTCTATTTTGTATATTATTAGAAAATACGTGTGAGACTTAAGTGTTTTTATGGTATCCTCGATTATTTCTAACAGTACTTGGTGGGGAGTGACCATCAGCTCAGCTCTGGGATGAGTAAACCTATTATAAATCTCTTATATTTCAAAAGGAACAGCAGAGATGTTATTCTCCAGCTGAAAACTTGTTGTTCTCTTTTTCAAGGATTTTTGCCTTCATTCTTGTTTCTTTTCTTGTAGATTTGCCCCTGTAAGCCTTGGCATTCAATGGATCCCATCAAGCGGGTAACCTAAAGGGTATGCTTCTATTTATGTTTGAAGACAGTAAGCTACTTCCTTACTATCTACATGAAATTGCTAGGTATTACATTGTTAAATACAATTTAAAAGTGTGTGCCTAATTTCTTTATAAAAGAACAAATCAGGTAAAAACATTAGAATTGGAAAATGCTTTGCACCAAGCTTCTGCTTGTGACTTGCAAAATGCAGTTAGCTTAGGTCATGATTTTGTTTTAGGATATGTGGGCAGCTATTAAGTTGAAATGGGCCTCTTCAAATACAGTTTACACATTGGACCAAAGTCTAAAAAAAGGAAAAAGGAGATTTGCTAGATATGCCCATACAAACAGAATAATAACAATTAATAACAATTAATGATAATAACAATAATATTAATAATAAAGAAACATCAAACTTTAATTAAGCATTTGTAAAAGTTTCTGAATTTCTCCTATAAACACCTCTGTGGAAGAAAAAGAAAAAATATTTGATTCTGGAATACTAAATTACAAACCACTCCATTCTGTGATGGAAAGTAAGAGAGGGTGACTGCCCAAGTTTGCTTCTTACTGGCTCCTATATCATTGATTCCTTTTGGCATTTTCTAACTAGAACACAATTAAGTTGTTCAATCTTCATCATTATGCTACTTGCCAAGCTTTGTACTGCCTGAATTGTGCTGCTTTATTTGGAAAGAATTAAAATTATCTACTAGAAAGGTTGAAAATGTTTGATGCTTGGGTTTTGGAGTAAAGTGGCTGTTCTTGGTCACCAGTCAGAATGTAAAGAACATGTTATTGTTGCATGTGCTGTGTATAAAAACTCATGAAAACTAAGTGTGAGGCAAAACAAGAAATGTAGATCATGATTTTTTGCTTTTGAAATCTGTGCTCATGTTTAGACAAATTTATCATTATCATGACACCACCCATCTGATTCTTCTCTTAGTTTTCAGACAGTTAAGGCAGAAATTAGCGTATGGGAGGTGAAACAGTCTAAGCTCCTCTACTTCATAAAATCTTGCTGATATCAAGGCCAGCAGGAGATTTTAGCCATGTCTGTTTTAAAAATTACTCAAAATTAGGTTACTTGCACTCCCAGCAGATGAAGTTATTGCACAGCACTGGAGGTACATGGACAGTAACAAAGAGGCACTCCTCTAACAAAGAGCAGCCCAGCTGGTGATATAAAACTCTGGCCAGCAGTTACAGCATTTGCTGCTGTCCTGATCCTACTGCATGAGTTGCAAGATGAGGAGCACTCTGCAATTCAATTCTCAGAAAAGAGCAGTATGCCTGCAAAATAATTGAGAAGAATAATGGACAACCACAGCTTGGAAATTTCAAAGTAACATATACTGAGAGCATGCCCCTTCCTAGAGGGGCCACTGGCAGGACTTTTTTTTCCCCCAGATAATTACAGAAGGTGCAATGTAAAGCAACCAAAACGTGCTTTTAATTGATCATGATTAGGTGAGGAACCCAAGCCCCAGCATCAGTAATAACAGACAACCATGTGAGCATTGCACTAATAGGCACTATTGTTGCAAGGCAGAGAGAGAACAGACACCAGCACTTACCGGTGTTCCCCAACTAAAGCTGCTGATCCAATGAAAGACATTATCCTTCTAAAAACCCTCCCCATTTAAATCCTAGAATATCAGCACTACAAAAACAGTACTATTAGCCTTTTGCATATACAGATATAAATATACACATATCTCCATTATAAAGGCTTGTATTGATAAGCAAATTGTTTAGGATATTTCTTAAGGTTTTTAGCACAGTAATGATCATCAGGTTATTGAGGAGGGGTATGACAGAAAGGAGAATTTTTCTAGTTCATTTACCATGAATAATGATCAACCCTTATGAATCCTTATGATCCTTATGACCCTGAGATGAGCCCAGTGGGTTAGAGAATGGTGCTAATAACACCAAGCTTGTGGGTTCAATCCCTGTACGGGCCATTCACTTAAGAGTTGGACTTGATGATCCTTGTGGGTCCTTTTCAACTCAGCATATTCTGAGATCTGTGGCTATGATTTATGACCAGTCAAGAAACGTGTAAGTTAGAGCTACCTCCCATCCAGGATAGATGTGACTATTAAATCCATGCATTTACTCACAGCTAAAACTACACGAACAGCACCTAAAATGCAGGTACTTGGTGTTCTAAACCAACGCAAGGAACAAAGGCTGCTTGAGAAGTCCTCTGTAGACTGCATTTCGAGCACACTTTTCAATTTCTGAATACCTCCATAGCCACAAGAGCCACAGACAAAACCCAGAATACCCCATTTGAAAGATCACTTTTTATGTTCCCCAAAACACAGATTGCAAAATTTAACATGAGGACGGAGGTGTGCTTGTACAGCAATGAGAAAGCGTACCGTCTCTCAAGGAGCTGGCTTTCACAAGGCAAAACCATCGTTTTTTCTTTCCTTTCCCCTCTACCTCATCCTTTTTTTTTATAGTGAGAGGAGAACTGAAATTGCTTGCAGTCACTTTGTACAAGTTCAGCCTGCACTAAATCCCAACACTAGTGCTTGGCAAGACCTGCTTGCACCGAGAGCAGGGACCTAAATGGCAGCAAACAGCTTCCCAAAGGTGTCCCAGCTTCCCACTCCGTGCCAGATCCCCCTTGCCCACCCAACAGGGCCCATGACTTTTGGAAGGAGAAGGAACATGCTCAGCCCTGCAGCAATAGGATGCTTCTGCCAGCCAGAGTGTAGGAACAGGGCTGGCAAGGGAGACAGTGCTGCTCCTGACTCAGCGTTCTCTGGGCCAGAGGTCACTCCCATGCAGAAGCCAGCAGTGACCACGGGCAGCAGAATTAGGATCAGGCAGAGGAAGAATGAGGGTCATTAAAATGCTTGCAGGGAAAAAAAAAAAAAAAACCGGAAAACAAACAGCCTGGCAAGTTTGGAAACCACTGTAGTAAGTAGAAATTCATAAAATAAATCTTATTGCGAAATATATCTTTCTGAGGTTTTCTTTTTATGGCAAGCTTTATTTTTTTGAAAATTGATATTCAGCTTTACAAGATATTTACAGCTCTTATGAGCACAGCGATTCCTGCTTTCCTTACTCTTTTGATGTTAGAACTTGATGAACACCTTCAGATGTGCTGATCTTTATTATCAACTGCAGCTACACTAAACAACTTAAAGGAAAAGGATGTTGGCTCACCTGTTTGTAAGAGCCATTCATTACAATATGCAGAGAATTGGGCTGCACACAAACTCTAATCACAATAAGTAAGAGGCTGGAAATATTTGCCACTGCCAAAACAAAAAGAAAAAACAAGAATCACCAAATCAGGGACTCTCATTTTTATTATTTTTGGTTGTAAAACAGCGGAGGTGATTCTGTTCTGAAGACAGTGAACTCCATGTCCATGAAGCCAATTAGCATAGTCACTGTTTGTTCATTACTCAAACCTATGTCCTCCAATTTACACTACCCATATGCTGGGCTAATTTTGTATGGCGTAAGATGCCAGAGAAAGGCGCCAGATCCCTAATACATAAAAATTACAGATACTGCAGTGGCTCAGCTGACAGGCAGGACTGCTTCCAGGATGGAGTTCTGGACCAGTCTGTCACAAAATTCACTCTATCCATATGAATCCTTTAAATCTTTTTTTCCCCAGTCTAAAATTAGATTTTAGCAATGCGAGGGGGCAGAAGGGGAAGGATTTTCTGTGCTAACTGATTTTGGTGGTGACTGTGCAAAATTGTATGGGAGGTACTGAAAAAATTTTAAAAGATCACTCTAACAGTCTGATGGGGGGAAGGGGGTGCAAACACAGAAATAACTCTTGTAAGACATAAAATAATTTTCCACACCAATCCTGTACTCTGTGCACAGTATACAACATAAGAGAGACATCTGATTACATCTATACAAGGCACTGCAGAGGTGCTGCTGAGGTACAATCTGGCAAGAGAAGTCCAGGTTTCCCCAAGAGCTGAGAGAGGAAAGCATCTCCCTATTTCAAGACCCTTAGACACTGATATATGGGGAACCTTACCAACATCAATAAGAACGTGGATAATTTCCTCGCTGATACAGAAAGCAGCAGTGAGACTTTTTAGTGTCTGGAGGAAGGAACATGTCTTCCCTGTTTAATCTCCTGGTGGCCTACAGGCACTCTCTCCATGAGAAGGGGAAGTAGGCAAGAACGTGCCGGCCACTCATAGAGTGGCCCGGTCTGGATGAATGCCCAGCCTCAACCCCACCCGGACAGAGCCTGCTGCAAAGCAAAACAGAGCTTTAGGAGACTCCACTCTTGCCCACCCCAGGTGGATTTGAGGCTGTGGCTGCTCTCTGCCCCTCTGCCTTTCCTAGTGAGCTCCCATCTTCTCCTCGCCCA
This sequence comes from Eulacestoma nigropectus, assembly GCA_013397775.1. Taxonomy (NCBI): domain Eukaryota; kingdom Metazoa; phylum Chordata; class Aves; order Passeriformes; genus Eulacestoma; species Eulacestoma nigropectus. The sequence continues at coordinate 805,754 of VZTE01006207.1, forward strand.
CAACACCAGGCGCTTTCTGCACACCCTTATATACAGACATGCCAGTACAGTCTAAGGAAAAAGTCACTTCTTGTCTACGACAGCAAAGAAACTCAGCAAAAGTTTAAATTTTCAAACTAAGTGGAGTACAGAGAGAAACTTCTGAAAATAAAAGCAACAGTGGTTGTGGAGTTTTTCCCCCCCTGCTCCTACTAAGGAAGACTAATGGTGCAGGGGCCATGTGAGCTGCTCACCATGCACTGCAGTTCATTACAAAGCCCATCCAGCAGGGAACACCAAACAAACAAGCCATGGGAAAGCCAGAACCATGATTAGCACCCAAACAGCAACAAGAGTGAGGGTGAGGGTCCTCTGTAAGGGCAGGAATTCAGGTATGCAGCCTCCTTCATCTTCATTATCCCATAACACAAGCCCATAGAGCTGTAAAAGGAAGATCCTCCTGCTGAGACCTTCTGCAGATGCAAACGTAACTGTCTACAGAAATTAGCAAGGCAAATAGATCAGCAGAGTCTTATCGAGGCTTGTGAAGGCTATTATATTTGGCTGCCACAGCTTTCCTGGTGGAAATCAAACACTAAGTGAAATGGAAGAAAAAAACTTTTTGCACCTTGCCTGTCAGTGAGGCATGTGCAATCCAGCCTGTAAATAGCTGAGCTAATTCACAGCTGTCATATTTTCAAATGCCACCAAAGTGCCAAAGGGAATGCAGAAATCCAGAGCCATGCATCGTCCCCGATTGGCAAGAACAACACTACCCACCCTTGCTCCTCTTCTGCCAAAGGCCGCTGGGCTAATACGGCTGATAAGTGTAATTCAGAAGGCCAACTGTCAAAGCAGATGAAGTGCATGTTTTCTTCCCAGCCTTGTAATGCAAATCAGTACATCCTGTCAAAAAAACGACAATTTCACGTTTCCTTCTTGTACCTGTATGAAAAAGGCACCTGTTCTCAAGACTTGCAAAGTCATATCCTCTTTATGCACAGGCCAGTGAGGGCAGCCAGCTACACTCTGAGCCTTGCCAATGTGCTCCACACCAGACCTAGAGCACGTGGGCAGAGGCTGCATCAGACACAGTTTTGATGTACACTCGTGTCCGACAGCATACGTTCCTTTCGTGTGCATTGCTTAATTCCAGGGAAAAATGGAAACCCCTTGTTTGTTATTAATTGGGAAAGTAATAAGACTGTACTCAGAAGTAATTTTGCATCGTGACCTTGTCAAAAAGCCAATGTTATCAACTTTAATGCACACGCAAAAACATTCCTCATGTCTTGCCCCTGGCATAAGAATCTCATCGCTTCACAAAATATATTTAACATGATAGGAGTTTAAGCCTCTGCTGAAACCTTTAAAAATGTCACATACAGCTCTTCAAAGCTCCAACCCTAGAGCCTTCCTGAGGATAAAGGAGAAGTTAAATCAACTTTACTCTGGGATTATCTTACCCCTCCAAGTCTTCCCTTGGTCAGAAATAATTTATTAGAAGATTACCACCATTAAAAACAATTCTCTATCCTCCTTGGAAGTACTTCCTTCCAAAGAGTAAAGAGCTTATGCTAGCCAGACTTGGAAAAGCTGGCTAATCAGAAGGACATCTCCGTTAATTTCTCTAATGTTCTTTGCAAAGTGCTGGCATTGCAGACAGACTGCTCAGGTGTGTGGCCAAGCATCCTGTCCATTTTTCCTGCTTTTATTAGAGACAAAAATTCAGCCTCCACCAAAGCTGTGCACATCATCCTACTTTTACTAACGTCTCTGACATGAGAGTGGTAGATGAGCTATCTCATTAACAGCAACTGCTTTCAGTCTGGGTATTAGTGATTTACAGTACAATGGCTGGAGCTCTCTTTGCTTAGCTGTATAGCACAGTAAATAATGCAACATAGAAAAGTGTTAATGAATTTGTAAAGCATGGGAGCAGACAGGGTCAATGATATATTTATTATCTTAAGAAATAGATTAATCAGGCCTTGCTAGAACAGGATAAAAGGTGGTTCTGCCAGTAGAAACATGAGAAATCCCTAGCTGTTAGTCTATGACACAGCATAAGCAAGAAGAGCTTAAACACTGTTTTCTGTTCCAAGCAAACTGCTTCAGAGAATGCATATTTCAGTCCTTTGAAAGGGTGGAGATACCTTTTAATCTCTTTCAATTATCCCTGATTCTTGCTCAATAACAATAAAATGTGAAAACAGCACTGGCCTTAGCTCAAGGGGAGCTATTGTTAGGCACATGCACAGCTGTTCTCTGTTTCTAGGTACCCCATGCACTCCAGCTCTGCTCTGTGCAGCCTGCTCTCCAGGCTGCACTGCCTCTGGCAGCTGGAGAGCAACCGCTGCACACGAGCAGAGAGGGGATATCCTATACCCAGTAGGAACAGGATCAGGTTCCCTGCCCAAACCCCACAGCTCTCCATAAACCCTTATTCCAACAAGAACCCTTAAAAGTGAGAAATCAGCTGAGAATGTAAAATGTTAATTCAAGTACTTTGATGGTAAGCAGACTGGATTTTAGCTGCATTTCTTTAAAAAAAATGAACAAATATAAAGGGATCATAAAAGTATAACTTCAGATTTCACACAGAGAAGTAGAGCTGGGCTTCATCAATGATGCCCTGACATACAGAGCATTAGAATAGAGGTTTTCCTCTTTTCTGACATCCCTTCTACTTGGTGGTATGAGCTGTATCAGTACAAAATCTCTCTGGCATTTCAGATGCATGTTCTACCTGCCCTCCTCTCTCCCCACCCTCTCAATACTCTGTCATTTACAAAAGGAAGGATTTTGATTAACAACTTCTTCCTGCCAAAAAGATAGCCTCACATGCAGCAGAACAAAAATAAGTTTGATTCTATGGAGCCCATAAATACAATCTTTCTGCACAAAATTCTCCAATTAGTCGCCAGGCATACTTGCTTATGAGTCATTAATGAATACTTCTACATGCTGAACATTCGTATCTTTCTGTTTGTGACACCGCCTCCAAGCCTGACCCCCTGTCATCACATCAAAAGGATCAAGATTTTAAATGAGGTATTAGCAATTTCTTAAATAGCTTTTTTTAACAGCAGGGAAAAACTATTGAACCATGACTGTTCAGTCCTAGGCAACTATTGAAATCCCAACACCTCATCTCCTCCATCCTTCAGCAGCTGAAGGCAGGAATGCCATGTGTTTCACCATATATAGCATTCCTGTATAAGAGTGATGGAATTTTTGGTTATTTAGAACCCAGCCATGCAATGAAGTCTCTACAGGCAGTTTCCCGCACTTTCATGGAGATTTACAGGTATAAACAGCAGAAAAGACAAGTTCTGTAAGACAGCATTGGGAGGAACTCACCTGTAATTCACTTTGCCTTCTAAAATGCAGTTTGATTCCACCAGGTATATAGATTAGAGAGAAACTTAATTACTATGCCTTTTATTCTGCTGTTCTTTCTACTAGCCCTAAAACTGCCTTTTTAATTATCTACAACTTATTCTGTGTTTTAGAGTGAGGTAATTACCAAATTTGAGAAAATAATATTTTTTTTCAACATATCATAGCTGATACCATGTGGTTCTTGGACCACATCACTACCAACAATACCAGTGAGTATCACAAGAGTAGTAAACAAGGGATTTGAGTGACCTTGGCAAGCAGGGAAAAAGCCTCCCTCAGCTCTCAGCCATCCCTTGCACAGCCAGGATAAACCTTTCCTTTCCCTCACCCCCAAAGAAGCACCAGCATTACTCATTGATTTGTCTTCCTCCCCAGAGCCCTCTGCACCCACAATACACTTGTTCCTCCTTGGTATGGGATTTGTTTAAAATCCCCAAATTTCTACAGTACAAAGATGCTCCCAGGTTTGGCACAGCAGGGCTGGCCATGGCATGATCCTTAGCTTTGTTCCAGTGCTGGGACAATTCCTATCCCCTCCACAAAGCTTTCACATTTGTCCAACACATCGGCAGCTGTGACACAGCAAGGTGGCCTCTCCTGGGACATGTGTCATTGTTCACCTTCTCCTCTGATGAATCAGAGGATTTTACCGCAACCTGGTTCACCCAGAAACGAAGCAGTAAGATTCAGACACATTCAGCTGCCCTTGCTGCCTAATAAATGAACGCTGTCAAAAGAAATCCAGTTCTTGTTATTTTGAGGCTTGCATAGGGTCATTGTATGATGATTGTTCCTTGGGGGGGGAAAAAAAAGGCAATTTTTCTGCTAGATTGCTCCTTTTAGATATAAAAAGCCACATAAGGCAGAGGATGTTAAAAAAAAATTGAAGTATGTGCAGAAGAGGCTCACATACACTATTTTAGGCTGGAGGAAATACCTTACAGTAAGAAACCTGAACAGCTCAATCTGTTTATCTTATCAAGAAGAAGATTGAGTGGTGAGTTGATTACAACAGATAAGCACCTCGTGGGACGAAATACCAGGCACTAAAGGGATCTTTAATCTAGCAGAAAAAAAGCATAACAAGAAGCAATGGCTGAAAGCAGATCAATTCAAACTAGAAATTAAGAATATATTTTTAATAATAATTCAGCAACCTATTGAGGTTGATAGCAAACAGGGAGAAACTGAGTAGTGTGAGAGAAGGTTTGACTGGACAACCTCAAGATCCTTCTGGCCCTGCACTCTGAATTTCAGAGTGGGGAGGGAAACTGGGAAGTGTTCTGGTGTAAGAAAGTGCAATTCATATTTCTTGTCAAAATCAGACAACTTCATTTGCCCGTGCTTGATTCCTTTCTTCCCCTGGTCGGTGAAAGCAATAATACAAATTTTGTTAATTAAGAACATTTCAACAGCAAATCATTGAAGTATTTCAATGTACATTTATATTATAATGTGCATCCAGAAGTCACATCTAGATAACATTTTAATAAATACCAGAAAGTAAAATTCTCTTCGTACACTTCATTAGGGTATATTTTATATATATATATATATATGAGTATTTCATAGTAACCAAAGAATAAAGCTGGAGAACTAGAACTGGAACCAAACAAAAGTAGCTTTTAAGGAGTCATTAGACACAACAGCTCAAAGGGGCAAGCTGAAAGGCAGCGCTCACCTCTGGAAGAGCCTGAGATGCACCCCTTAGCCCCTCCTCATTCTACCTCGCATTGTGGGCACAGTGCCTTGGCTGGGATGGGCAGAGAGTCTCACACTGCGGTGTCACACAAATGAGCCAAGGGAGCCTCATCTCAGCCAAGTCAATAGAGCTGAAGCTTGGGCATCTCTTACATGTCCCACTGGCCATTCATCAGGCCATTGGACAAGAGTGCTGGAGAAAACATTTTGCTTATGTGAAAGCAATATTTTTGTGCATTCTCAGTTCCAAATAGCTATAACTGCTGGAAAACCAGCACTGAAAAATAAAGCTTGTATAGACATTGACTGCTTTCCTGTAGCAGTCCCTGTTGCACTATGGGGAGCTATAAAGCTCTTGATATTTACCTTGGGGTTTATTCTTCTATTTACTGTAGATTTCATTTAAAGCTATTGCTCTGGTAACCCTCATGCCAATTAGTATGATCTCAATATATACTGTATGTTTCTTTAAAATGAACATGTGCTACAAAGAGTGCAAATAATAACATAGGAACTACTTTTTAATTAGAAATTGTGTTTAATTAAATAAAATTTAATAAATCAAATTCTGCTCAGTTTTAACAACAAAATCCAATGTACATTAGCACTATTACATTCATGTAAATTATGTAATTATGATTAGAGGATTTCACCTAGTAAAGCATGAAAAAGTCTGAATATTTACTAGAGAAATGAGGTAAGGATCCACACTGTGATCATCCATCCCTTCACCATCATTAAAACAGGTAGTTTAGATATTAGCTGCAACTTTGCCCAGTTGGACAACCTCATGGGTAAGGAGGCTTGGCTCTTGGGAACAAAATACAGCAATCTCCCAACTCTGTATTAGGATTCCCGATCATTTTCAAGAAGAAAGTTGCATAGCATACACCAAAAATACATACGGGGTCACTACTCCAGGTGACAGCCAGAAAGCTTTAAGAATCACCAAAAAATATTTAACCAACACTAGAAATTGCTCATATTGAGCACCCAATTATAAGATATATTGATTATTTTAGGAAAAAAAAAAACAAAAAAAACCGCAAACAGTGAAGATACTGCATAATAGTTTATGCAATGTGAAGATCTCTTAAGCATTTGGGCTTTTAGTATCTCTAGTAAATGCTCTTTGCTAATCAGCTTAAACAATGATTTGAAATTCCTATGGACAGCAAGTCCTTTGAGGTCACACAGGGAGCCTGCACTGATGGGCTACCTCAGCTGAAAGACAGCCACAGGAAAAGAAGAGAAGCTTCTACATCCAAATGACACATCAAAAAATCCATCTGCCAAACGACTTAAAGTAAACAGAAAATCAGACATTTAGGCAATTAAGCAGCTATGGGATGAACACATGGAGTAGGCTAAAGCAGAGCAACCCATTCCCATGGCCACTGTGTTATGGGAACAAAAAACATACACTGAAGACAGATCAACTCGTCTGTGGTACCATCTCATGTGTTTAATAGAAAAATCACGAGATAGCTGAGGGAAGTCCAGTGATGCAGCAAGTATGGAACCACAGGCAGAGAAACCAGCAGGTCTCTGTACAGAGTTAGGCAGAGAAGTGAAGGATGCTCTATTCTGCAGGCTTGGTCTTTGTTGGTAAGATAAGCAAAAAAGGTAAAACATGAAAAGGTGGCATCAACGACAAATTATCCACAGAAAAATTATTACCAGATTTCAGATACGGAAAACATAGGTAGAAGTCTGGCATAATGAATTTAAGTATTACTCAGTTTAATTCCATCTGTAGTTCTGTCATCTGATTTCCATAGACTAGAAAATATCAGAGAAAAGAGCTGAAAGAGGAAAAAAAAAAGAAGGCAGAATTAACAGCCTTGCTTATGAAGAGCAACTGCAGGAAGCGAAAGGCAGTGGCCTGGGAGGGGGAAGATCCCAGGGGCCTGTGCACCACTCAGAAATGCTTCTCAGGGCAAAAGTTGATATGAAAGATGGGGATTAATCATGGACTCAGAAAGTAGCATAACCAAAGACAGCAAAGCTGCAGAAGGAGGGTTTTAGGGCGGGAGGTTTTTGCCAGTGAAAGCAGTTGTGCAGCGTGGGCACTGCCAGCAGCCTGGAGCTTGGGCAGGTGGGATGGAGTGGGGCACCCAGGGACTTTGCAGGAGGGAGGGTACAGGATGGGCCAGCAGAGCCTCTTGCAGCCCCGCCTGCTGTGATTTATCGCTTCTGCTGGGGCATAGTGGCTCCCAGGCTGTGAAGAGAAAGCAATGCACAAGCAGGCTAGTGCTCAAGTATGGGGAATCATTCTCTTAACCATCACTTAGGTGACTCCCTAATCACTCTGTAAGCAGCTATTTCTTATCAGAACACTATCCTGAAAGGGGGTTTCTTTATTTCCTCTCAATCTCAATTTAATCTGGCAAAAAGAAACACAATGCTGAAGGCTTGATAGCCATTGCAAGAACAGTTGCTCTTTGCCCATCTATACTTTTAATACATTACTGATGAGTAAGGCTGAATCAGATTTACAATTAAGATACTTGGTCATGCAATTAATGATGAAGATATCTGACACGTGTCAGTAGAGCAGCATGGTTCCTGTGAAGGCTGACAGGACTTCTACTTTTTACTTTGGTGGTGGCAGAGCCACCCTAATGGTGAGCAATTCAGAATTTTCTACCTTAGAGCTTTTTTAATGCCATGAATAGCAAGCTGTATCCTTGGTAGCATATCTTTGAGGCTATCTGTTGGCATGGCTTAATTATCCAATATCAGCTTTCAACGACAAGCCTATGAATTCTGACATGGCTGTTAGAAGTCTAACAGCTCTTTACCCAAAACGTACATGCATTCTCTGGAGTCCTTAGGCACAATTTTTCTTCTCCATCACAGCAAAATGTGACCTCTTTACTGGCATTAGCAGTGATATTGTAATTCATAAACTATCCTTAATTGGGGCTAAAAAGCATTGTAATTATGAGAAATACTTCCCTGAAAAAATAGATTCTGCTTGCTGAGGTACTGCCTGACAGCTTCAACACTCAAGAATCAGAATGCTAAAGATATTCTGAGTCAAAGAAAGCTTATGATAATAAAGTATAGCCTGGTATATAGAGGGGGAAGTCATTGTCTTAAGAGTGAAAATAGAACACTGGCTTCAACTACATTTTCTTTTAGTCTTCTCAGGCACCTTATTACATCTCTCCTGCAACTGTGACAGAAGAATGGCTTTAGAGCAAGCCTTCTCCCTGGCTGCAGTCCTGGACCTCACAGCAAATCCCAGTATTCCCAAAGCCAGCCCTCTCCTCTGCTTACAATGAGAAAAATAGTACTGGTAGGAGCAGGCTATGGTGAAAATTGCTCTTCTAGAGGAAAGCTTCCTAATTCCATTATGATTTTCATTATGTTTCCATTTTAAAATGTCCAAACAATAAACTCATAAAAATACATAATGAAAATAGTCAGACCATTAACTAAAGTCAAATGCAATGCCACTATAATAAAACTTGCAGGTGCTTCTGTAATCAGCAAAGCAACATGATTCTGATTAAACCAGGAAGAAGGGATTTTTTTGAAATCTTTTATTCCTGCAAATCCATAGAAAATGTGGGTTTAATGTAGCAAATTATGTTTCTTTATGTCATTATTTTCCTGAATTGGATGCTGTGACAGCAGTCTGCATTTCACAAGGCATGGCTTCCAACCAACAAAATCTATTCTCAACAGGAAATATGCTCCACTTAGTCCAAATGTTCTGAGGACATCAAACATATTTGTACAAACATGCTGTATCATAATTGAGAGGGTTGCTAGTACTTGGGATTTAGATAGCACTTTACAGCTTCAAGGTGCTGTACAAACATTTAACTTATTTATTAATTTTCTAACTAGGGACATAACCTAGATTTAGTTAGAAGAAAGCTGTGGATGATAGGAGGTTGGGTAAACAGGTTCATCATATTTATGTAAAAGACCATACAGAGTCCTCTTAGAGGTGCTTCCTCACCAAAACAAAAAGGTAAAACATCTCAAAAGCTTCTAATCCCTGACGGGGAAACTAACAGGCAGCTTTATGAAGGCCAGCTCAGACCACCAGGCTGAGGGTTTCAGAGGTATTTTTCACTTATCTTCCCAGGTTCTCCCAGAGAAGAAAAGATTACTTCCATTGGATTCAGTGGAACGTCGATGAGTATTTTCAAAAACTTCCTGTCACTCAGCCATGTCCTTCCCTAATCCATAAACTAGAGCACTGCAAACCAGCGAGCTCAGTACTCCTGCTCTGGCTTCTGGGGTTTATTACCATACCAGGGTATAGTTTCAAAGACTCAGGAGTTATGACCTAGATTTACAAAAATATTTAGATTTGTAATTCCTATTAGCTGCTTAACATTAAGTGGCATCAACCGCCTCATTGCCCATCTCTGGAAGGGTTTTCGGTAGCAACCATTTACTTCACAGCTGATTTTTGCCCTAAATTACAAAATTGCTCTGAGTCAAACATGGTACAGCTAAAATCATCTGACCTCTGTGGGTTTATGTTCTGACAACAGAGGAGAGTGAAACTCTCTCATCTGATATAGGAGTGTCTCTGCAACTTATTACTCTTTCATTGGCACATAGTAAATTGAGCTCTGGCAATAGCAATGCTACTGGGAAATAAAGATAATTAAGAAACATAAAGCATGCCACTCTTCTTGAACCCAGTTGGAATCTTGGTTTTCTGTGTCTCTCATTGTAGGATTATGAGCCTGGTTTTAAGTTTGTATTCTCATAATTTTACATAATTGACCATTTGCAATCTTTTATAATCTAAAATGTCTAATAACTATGCACAGAAAGTGAGCCCTTTCCATAATATTTATAAATATTTCATATGAACTGGAGTTAATACAATTTATTTATAATGCATGGGAGTCTGCAGTGGGTTTATAAAAATAATGTGTGTTAACATGCAGTCATGATTTAATAATCAGAGACTAATTTCTAAAATACATACGGAGAGTGGCTGGTTCCAGTAATTGGCAACAGGACTGAGAGGCACAGACATTGACAGATGACTGAGCTATGGTTAGCATTCCATACAGGGTGGAGCAAAGATGGCATTCACACAAACTTCACCCTATTCATCCCTTAATAATTTCAGTACCCACCAGGACAAAACTCGAATAGCTTCTTCAGAAATCCCCAGGATTAATTCCATAGTCCTGCTAACAACCATTGTGGTAGAGGATGACATCACATATATTATGTAACCACAGTGCAGTAAGACCATCCAAGGATTCACCTGCTCAGGAAGCTGCCAAGAAGCCATAAAGCTACATGAGCCACTAACCATCTATTAACTAAATGACTCCAAACTGTTAAAAGGGAAGAAAAGTTCTCTATCTGTTCCACAGTGAATACATCTCTCATCTGATACACTGAGGTTGCTTAAGCAATTTCCAAACCACCTTGGAGATCTATGCAGCAGATGGGAGTGAAGAAGCCTATCTGCAGGAGAAAATAGATGAAGTTATTGGATTGACTGGAGAACATGCACACAGCTGAAACAGACCTTCTGATTTTGATCTGTGGTGAATAAAAGGATGCAGAAATAAGCAAGCAGATGCAATTGATGGTGATGATAAGACCACAGCTGCAATGAGACATCCACCCACAAGTTATCACAGAGAGCCCCAAGGCAAGAAAACAGACTTTCCATGCTAATGTCATTTTTGACACACAACTCAATTCATTTCCCATACTCTTTTAGCAGCCTGTATATGAAAGGCAACAGAACAGCAATTTTTTGTGCTGCTAGATGTTCATTTCTTCATTTGAGGGAGGGGACAGGACCTTAACACACACAATTAACCTGTGAGACATCTATTCCAGTCATGCACATGCTTCCTCCCTGCGGTTTCAGCTGTACATTGTTTATTATTCATTATGAGACTAATCACACTTTCTATAATGCTCCAGTGACAAAATTACTCTACATGTATTTCTCCAAATTTTTTTTCACTACTCAGCATCAATAAACTGTGAAATGTGTTAGAAAACAATATTTCTAATGGCTTTCTTTTAAAATATATTTCAGGTTGTTCATGGCACAAAATGCATATCTTCTGAACTCTCAGACTTGCTGGGCTAAGCAAAACAGGACCTTAAAACAAAACTAAAAACCAACCAAACAAAAAACCCAACAGAAACTAGTTCAGATCCCTATTTTAAATATAATTTTTAAATAAGAATCTGAATGGAGTAAGCAGCTCTTTTAGGGCAGCTGGGCCAAGTTTCTCAGAACTAAATGAGTGTTCAGGCAACAGCTTATTACATGATGTGACTTTAAATATTTCAATTTCCTATTGTAAAAGACTTTGTGTTATCTGTTTGGTAAGATAACCTACATATTTATTTACAAGAGAATGCAATTACAAAGACAAAAGAACCCTTAAGAACTAATATGAAATTATTCCCCTAAGTAAAGTTACTTACAAGCTTTAGCATCTGCTGTTATAAGTTGTACTGCCTCAGCTCTCCTATGAGTATTTATTTAGCACACCCTTCCTGCTGATTCCCTGCCCCATTTTGCCTGCTGGTGGTGCCCATTATGGAAAGTTAAAGCAGGGCCACTGCAGACTCCAATCAGAGCAGCACATTTATATTTCCTGTAAAAATATTGCTTAGCTCCATGCCACTGAATATATACAAATATAATATATTATGACCCTCTATAAAAAGTACATTTTTTAAAAGTTGCAATATATACTAGTTGAGCGTACAATGTTTCTCATTTTGGATATAATTTGTGATTTCAGACATCAGGTGAAGCATATGAAAAATGAGAACACATATTTTAGTTTATGTTTTTGCATAAGTCAAAGATGTACATGGCCAGTACGTAAAGCTACAGCTGTAGCTGATATTGATTCTGATCTGCATGAAATGCTGGGCAGGACTGGAAGCCGGTGGCAGATTCCCCAGTGGGACAGATGCTGTCAAAACATGCTCTCCCAGCTCTCAGTCCCTGGGAACCCAGCCCCGGATCTGCAAACAAAGCTGCTGAAATCAAAGAGCCCAAGAGGGTAGATGGTCCAAAGGACACCTGGCAGGCATCTTTGAAAGAGCCAAGTCTGAACCCTGCACTGGCTGAAAGCAGTTATAGCTTTACCATCAACTACAATATGGATGCTAGATGCATCCCCTCGGCATTTAACTCCTGATTTCAGAAACATTTCTTTCTAATCCTTTTTATGTGTTTGTGAACAATTCTGCAAAATATTCATTCTGTTAAAATATTTGCTTTCAGAGATCCTCACTTTCTCTTTTATCAGCAGACCACGTCCATTGCCCAGTTTTCCTCTCTTAACAAACCCCAGGTTCTGCTTAATCCAGTTTTGCTTTACTGAAATTACTTTTCTATTGTTCACAGTTCTTTTTAAGCTCTATTTTACAGAGCAACCTCCAGGTTCACATCTTTTCCTCTCTGTACATGCCTTTTTGGAGCATAATACAGTGAGTTCCCATCCTCTCAGGTCCTGAAATCAGTCCTTGGATCCCTCAAAATGTCCAAACTCAGAGGAGAGGAGGGCATGTGTGATGTTTAATATAATGCCTTTTCAGAGCATCAAGGAAATGAACAAGAGACTAGGAAAAGACTTGCTTAGCCTCAGGAACCTTACTTTTAAAAGCCCTGGAGAACAGACCTCTGAGAACAAACACAAGAGGTCTCCAGAGACGCACTGCACTGCAGCCTGAGCTCACAAGCCTGACAAGAGTCTGGTCTCCTCCTGCTCTTATTCATGCCAATGGCCAAACTCATGCAGTCACTGCTCTATGGCCTTCTCCACTCTGCTGTTCCTGCAAGGAGAGACAACCCTGTCCTAAGGGAGGAGGCAGGGCTGAGAGCCCCAGACTGCTCTCCCTCCCCCTCCAGCCACAGACGCCTGGGGCCCAGGACAGCCCCAGCAGCTGCCCTCAGCCTGCTGTCACACACAGCACACACTGCCCCTGGAGAACTGATGCATCCCTATGGTATCATTTCACCTGGGACAAACATTTGCCCTTCTGCTCATTTTTCCTCCCGCCTCAGGTGGAAGCCCTACCAACGCATGGGCAGCAGAGCTGCCCAAGATGTCTGAGCATCTGCAGCAGCCTGGGTAATCAGTATACACTACTCAGGTAAATTAGCAAACTTTTAGCACAAGAGAATACAATCATAATGATGTATATGAGAATAAATTTGTAAATATTACTGATCAACCTTCAGATCAATAGATGTTTTACATATCAGAGTAAACATATAAACTTCACTGCCAGCTTAAGCTTTTAATCATTTAATTCATTTGTGGATTCATTCATCTTTCTATAAACTGATCTATTGGTCTGGTTCTCCAACATAAAAACCATTATTGCAGCAAATGTCGTCATTTTAATTAGTAACCAGTGTCCCAGAATTTTTCATGAATTAATTGGACAGTCTTGCACATTAAATATAGTAATAAATGTCTTGCAGTGCAGGTGAAATTTAAATTTAAAAAAGAAGTAAATGGTGTTGGCTATAGGAATGTGAATATCCTGATATTTATGTTTACTAAGTACACAAGTTTGCTAGAGAAAAGAAAGCAACTACCATCATCTTGGCCCTGACATCCTCTCTGTAGTACTGCAAGGCTGAAGGAATTCTACGCCTGCGTGAAAAAGAAGAAATAAAGCCAGGACTTCTCTCAAATGCAGTTTGGGAGAACCATCCTGGGGCTGGAGACGCAGCACCCAGGGGCTCTCTTCCCTGGAGCCCACCCCTAAGCCAGAAGGCTCCCAGCTGGATTATCACTCACTCAGATCTCTTACAGGGGGTGCTGAATCCTTGCCTAATTCCCTCGCCTAGAGAGCCAAGGGTAGCTTCCTCCACCAGCACCTACTTTTCCGTGTCTGAAGCACCACAGGTGAAATTCCTACTCTGGTACACACTAGTTAGACTTTTCTTTTTGGCAGAAGAGCCAGCTGTATGCCAGAAAGACTTCGACATCCTTAAAAAAGCTAAAGCGCTTGCATCATGCAAAACACTGCAAGGACACAGTGTCACCATCTGAATTCACATGACAAATACTTCAAATCCAGAACAATGTATAGCTTTGCTTTACAGGTCAGTAGATGAACTATTGTTAGTATAGACTTCTGGTATAACATAGCTTCCTCTGGAAAGTCAAGATATTACTTTTGGAGTAAAAACCAAAACACCATTAAAGTAATTTTTAGATGTGTGCATGGGCAGAGAACTTTTTAAAAAGAAACTAAATAGCAAAGCACCTTTTAATTTTATTCACTCCCAAACACCATAGTAAATAAGATAGCACTTTGGAACAATTTGTATAAGTTATACAGCTACATTTTCACACATGACGAAAAAAATAAAACTGTTAATGAAAGTTCTTTCCAAAATCCTGTTATATTGAGCATAAATATGAGTATCAGACACACAGATCATTAATTCCTATTGAAAAATGCTGAAGGAAACTTCAGAAATAAAAGTACTAATCTCATCTACCAATTTGTGTAGAAAACCATACCTCCAGTGTTTAGAACTACAAAAATATCTGTATTATTGTTTACATATTTCTGATACTAATCATATTTCAATTTGCTAAAATTTGATGTGTAGACCCTATGCTGCAACCTAAAAAAGCATACTGACCATACTCTTAGCAAGAGATTCAGTATGTCAATAAATGAAATGCCATTTCCTAAAATCCAGTATAAGTAAGATATTAATTTGTAACTGCAGAAATCTGGTGACGATTACAAAACACTCGTGAAGTTACTGTTTTGCAGTAATATAGCAGCACAACCATTTTCATAGCAAATCCAGTCAAACACCTAATGTTTACATCATTGTAAACTTGAAAACATAATTAGTGATCTATCTAGTTACCTAGAAGAGTTGGATAGTGCTGCCCTTCACTGGTTCATAATGGTATACCACAAATCAAAACTAATGGCTACCTGACAAGACTGTGGCTCAGCTGCATGAAAACTGAGTTTTCCCTACTTCTCCCTCCAGGACTTCCACATTCCTACCAAACGAACACCCAACACTGCCTCTTCATAATCCAAGTTTCCAAGTAATAAAAGCTTTTATACAATTATCTATCCCTTTCACTGGGAGGGATAAGATAGTTGCCAATACTGTCCCTGCCCACTGTTCTTATCTCATGTCAGAGTGCTACCATAATCTTGTCCTCAGTGTTAGATCATGTTTTTCCTTCATGAAGGAAATCTATCAATAATAGAATAATGAAAATTATCACAGGAATGTTTCTATTCAATATTAAAATACTGGACAGATTAAAAGTGGTACTAAATAATGTCTGTATTTGTGTAGGAACAAGTGGGATCAGGTAAATAACCAGTAGTTCTCAACATGTGCATTTTGCCCTGCTGAGGGAACAAAATATAGCTGGTTCTTTAGCACAGCAAATGTTATAGTCACTGTGTCCAAACCTTAAGTTTCATCTGGGAACTGAATTTGGATTAGTTGGTTGTTTCAGCTAGTTGTCATATACATACTGAGACCTATGTGTCCTTAAAAAAGCTATTTTTCCAAAGGAAATACATTTAGCATAATATTAACAGCTAGACGGTACTTGATGACAGATGATGAATGACTGTTAATTAGTGTATGTATTATATGCAGCAAGTCCAACCTCAGATGCATAACTGAGATGAGAGCAGTGCTCGGTTCTGTACACAAACACAAGCAGTAGTCCCTGACTCCAAGTCCTGACAAGTCTATCTGCTAAAAAAAAGCCCAAGTACAAGAAATATTTTCAAAATATAGAAACAAAAGGTAGAACATCCATTTCAAAAACAGGCTCAATATTTTTGGACAAATAATCTATTCCTACTTATAATATATTGTGTTTACTATTATGTTTGAAAAATGGCTGAAGTTTGCATTGGTGCCGGCCATTTCTATAGAACATTTCATTTTTAAAAGCCTTTTTGGAAGTGCAAAAAAACCTTGCTATGCACATTTTGGATCAATTGTATTGACAGCTGTACCCTATGATCACCCACGCAGGTAAGTAGGCTCCCCCAGAACTCGGTTCAGTTACAGCAACGTGGGCCTCTGTGAAGCTCTACATGACTGTGTGTTTCCATGAAAAGAGTGTCCAGAGTTTCTGGGAAAACTGCCCAAATGGAAGGTGAACTGAGCAGAGAGAAATATAGAAAATAGGGAATTTTGAAAACTTTCCTGCAAAGCGCCTTGGACAATACCATTTAGTGAGTTTGTCACTATAAAGATGGCTGAGTCATCCCAGCCCAGTTACTCTGCACTCACCCTTCTCAGGGCACCTTGTTTTCATTTGATTAATAAGTATTGGCTCATGAATAGCAACTGGACCTTTATGGTCTTTGTCTTCTACAGAATGCATAATGATAGCATGAAAACACTTCAGATAAATCTCTTTCATCTCTTCTCTTATTTCATGGTGGAATATTAAGGTTTACTTTTTCTAGAAGGTTTGACAAATTTCTGAGGACCCTTATGTCACCCCCACTACTAACCACAACCGATGAACTGTCAACAAAGACAAGAGTTAATGATTGGAATAGTATAAATAAAAGCAAAACAAATATCTAAATAAAAAGTCTTTAAAAACAGCCTAAGAGAACATCTCATGTTTTGTTAAGCCTTTGGTGTTAGCACATCACTACCTTTCCCAAAAAGTCAGCTCAGCCTACTCTGGAAAGATGGCTATTTCCTCTGCAGTTTAGCAAACCACAGTTCCACGTGGCTTCCCTGAAAATGAGACAAAGCCCATTGCACCTCGTACCAGAAGTCAGTGCTAAAATACCATCTAATTTGTCAGCCAGGGTTCATGAGCACAGGCACAGCTTGCAGCCCAGCAGCTGCTGCCGGCCGTGCTCACACCGTGAGGAAGAGCAGTCACACTGTGAGGAAGAGCAGTCACAGCGGAACCGAGAGCAGCCGCACCCCCGGCTGCCAGGTGGGACAGCCATCAGCAGCAATACAACCCCAAGACTTTGTCAGGAGGTTTCTCAGCTACTGCTGGTTTCTAGGAAGTGATGAAACCTAAAAATACTGGACTCTGGAGGAAGGAATCAATAAGTGAGAGAAGGGTGTACCTCTATCAGTTACCCTGCACCACTCCAGTATCTTGTTCTGCACAGCACAGAGCCATTCTCCGTCCAACTGCAGGAGTGACTTTGACCCCAAGCAGGTCATTTCCTTCTTTTCACTGTGGAAAAGGACTGATACTTTCATATCTGATCTTCCCTCCATTGCTGGGATTTTCCACATTTCTGTCTGTATTTTGCTTAGGATACAGCTGCAAAGACTTTTCTATAAACCATATCCCTTTTTAAAATAATTATTAACGATTTTTCTCTTTAAGTGTGAAGTATTTGTTAATTGCAAAGGAAAACATTTAATTTAATGACATAGCTGTTCACAAAACAAAAAAACAGTGATTGAAAATAAAATGTATGTGACAGCTTTGTGAAAGTCATTTACAGCACAGAAAGACTACTTTGGCAGATACATTTATGTCTACACAAGATTAGATTTTTCATTTATTATGGGCATGTGGCATATTATTAATTATTAACACCAAAAATAAATGTTTATGTTTGCAGAAAAACAAGCTGCTAAATTCTGAAAAAATATTGTCGAGGATTTACACATTGTGTCATGTATGTTATGTAAATGGGAACAGCAGAGATTCAGTATTTATTATTAGAACAAAACATTTCTCAGTCTGCAAGTGGAAATCCAGGCTGTAATTTACGTGCATCTCTGAATCAACAAGTACAATACTTAAGAGCAACACTTTGTATAAAAAATAACCAACTTTGCCTTCTCACTGAGGGCACATCTCATGGAAATTCTTTGCCTGCATTCCCTGGGGAACTGCATGGGAATTACAGAAACACTGCTCCCAGGAGACCTGAAATGGTCCGTTTTCTATCCTGGACTGAGGAAAGAGTAATGGGGTCCCACAGCCTCCTAGCAGGAAACAGTCTCAGCCAAATGAAAAACGGTGCTGATGAGGCAGTCTTTCTCCCAGATATCATACATACCCTGTTTCAAGATTTCAGACCCCAATATTCTGTTCAGAGAAGCTCTCAGCCCTGAAACGTCATTGAGATCTCCTTACCCTCTAAGGAGAAAAAGTCATTATCAAGCTGTATGGAAATGGAGGCAGGAGTAGGATGTCTCGCATATCTCTTGATGTAGTGTTCATCGGTGTAACATCATACTCCCAGCTGGCTGCCCAGATTACCTTCCTCAGGGGCATGCCTCCACAGGCCTTTTCCATTAGGATTTCCCAGGGCTGCTAAGCTGGGTCTGCTGGTGCAGAGTGCTGTGATGGAAGGCGTGGTCTAGACAAGGCACCTGTAGCTGCCAGCATTTTTTTGTTCTGTCACCCAGCCTGCTCAGAGAATACCCCTCACAAACTGTACTGTGATGGAGGTTTCAGAGCAAGGGGTGACTTTTTTCAGCAGCCTCCCTGCTCCCTGCCCTTGAACTACATTGAAGCTTGAGCAGTGTCAAACCACTACACAAGGATGTCTGTGTATTCACTGCTTTGCTGAACAGAGGTCAGGATTTGTCCCCCTGCCTGTACAAATCATGAAATCATTCAATGGCCTGGGTTGGTTTCTAGTTCCAACCCTCCCAACATGGGCAGGAACACACCTTCCACTAAACCAGGTTGCTCAAAGCCCCATCCAACTCTTCCTTGAACACTTCCAGGAAGGGGGCATCTACCACTTCTTTGGGCAACCTGTTCCAGTGCCTGACCACCCTCATAGTAAAAGATTTCTTCCTAATACCTAATTTAAATCTATCTCCTTTCAGTTTAAAGCCATTTCTCCTTTTCATATCACTACATGCCCTTGCAAAAAATCCCTCTCCAGCTCTCTTGCCCTTGGTCTCCTTTAGGTACTGGAAGGTACTATAAGGTCTCTGCAGAACGTCCTCTTCTCCAGGTTGAACAACTCCAACTCTAACGCAGAAACCTTTTGATTTTGTTTATCTAAATACAATTTTCCAATCATTCTGCTGTAAGCACTGGAGGCACTAAAGATGGAAGCCCAGACCAACATTCAGATTCTAGACAGCCAATTGATTTTACAGAAGGTTCAACTACTGTGGGCAAAGCAGCAATAAAGTGGACAGACGAGTTCTGCCTCTGGGAGAATTTGCTGTTTCTTGCCATTTCTACCCCATCTCAGCTGAGCAGTGGGAGGCAGGGGCAAATTAGCACTACTCCTGCTTATGTCTTCCACACCTTTTGCCTGCTTCTCTGCAAAACCTCCTTCAGCTGGTGGCAAAAGAGGTCCGAAATATTTATGCAGTGTGATGGAGGAGCAGAGCAGAACACGGAGCAGGTAGTGGCTCCACAGAGCAGAGCTGCATGGAAGCACCGAGCCGCTCTCTGCACAGCAGGACCCTCCCTGCCACCACTCAGCCCCCACCAGCTGCACCCACTGCCTCCTCTCTGTCCTGCCAGGGCACTGGCCCCACCATCATCAGCCTCTCTGTTTTGAGGTCAGGCCCCAGACCCTGCATCACACCACACCTGCATTTTTCACTGTGGCCCTCAGACACCACCATGCTGAAACAGTGAGCTTCAGGCAGAGAAGCTCCCTGTGTCTCTGGATACATTTTCAGGGACAGCTGCTACTTCAGGCAAAGACAGGTATTCTGCTACTGCCCAGTGCAGCACTACTCTGCTGTGGGGAAAGGCATTAATAAAATAATTCTGCTGTATCATTAGAGGTCAACTTGGACTACAGCAAGTAATAAAAGATTCATAATGGCACATGAGGGGATGCACTAAATAGCCAAACCACAGCTTGAAAACATGCAAAGCTTGTTTAGATTTAGGACTTGGTTAAAAACTTGCAGTTCAGCTGGTGTTTCACAGAAAAGTTTGCAATCAGCGATATCACTTCTGTACCAGCAATTTATGCTGCTTCCAGTATAAATTATGCCTTGTAGCAAGGAGTGTCCTAATAGGCATAGGTGCTCCCATGTTCAGGCCAGTAATCAAAAATTAATCCCCTTGCCTGGTTCCGTCAGGGGCCAATGCCAGCTATTACAGAGAAGACATAAGAAATACTGCTGGAAGCACTTTCAAGATAACATTTTCCCAGTGTTGTGACTTTCCATCCTTTGGTATTTAGCAACTGTCTAAATCTTCATTTTAGTCAATTTCCAATCCTGCAAGGCAGGCAGTGGGACCTGCAGTGTTTTTAAATATTCCTTTCAAACTTCGGTTAATCTTATCTTCTGTCTACATATCAAATCTGCTTTAGGAATCCTGCTAAAGTCCAGTCTCAAGGTGCTGTGACAGCGAGTTTCCCAGTCCATTTATATGTGAACAATCACTACTCACTACTAAAAGAGCTGTCAGAAATTTAATACAGGTATTGGCACAGTATTTTCAGTTTGGTTATAAAAGCATTGTACCTTCTCCCTTTAACTCCAGCTTATGACTCTAAAAAGAGCAGAAACGACACAGACAAGTCTCTAGCTGCTGAATTCCATCTGCTTTTCCATCCTTTCAACAGCCTTTGACAAAGAATTCAAATCAGATCCCTTTTTTCTCGTGAGCTTAAAATTTGGCTGTAAAGTTTGGCCACGTTCTCGGAGTAGATTTGATTTTTGGCCATCATTTTTACCAGTAAGGCACATCTAATCTCAGATTTGGTGACACTGCACTCAAACCAGCTGCTCCAGCTTTGATGCAGAAGAGGCCAATATCATTAGCATGAAGAACTTAACGATGTTTGACATATCAGATGACTCGGTCCTGCATTTAATCTTTGTGGCCAGCCAGTCCCACTAGGCAAATAATGGTCTCAGGAGAGAGGCCAAAGGTTCTGCACAGAGGAGAGAAAACTTCCAACACATCCCTGCAAGTGAGGTTTAGGGCATGCAACCGGAGCAGCACAAGGTGCAGAGCAGGTGGGTATGGCACAGCCAGTGCGTATGGCTCTGCTCTGCTCTCCAAGCACACCCCTGCCAGTGGCATTACGGTGACATGAAGAGCTACACTCTCCGCACGTGGAAAGAAGGCATCCTCTCCCAATTCAAGTCTAAAGCAAGAGAACACTCCTCCAACCACTCCCCTTGCTGCACCTGCAAACAGCCGATCCAGCCTGGCCCAGAGACAGACAAAGCCACTGCAGTTGGAGCACCACGAGGCAGAGGAACCCCAAAGCTGTCACAGGCAGCAGGGCTGGTCCATCCGCACGTGCCACTGCAGGGATTTGGCTCAGTGTGTACAGTCTCTTGTACTTTGCTGTACAGCCCACCATCTGTCTAGTAATTAGGAAAACAACCCTTTTCCTCCAACTGCAGTGAAACTCTGCCCCTCTTCTTTACAAAATGCCCTATGGAGCCTCGATGCCTGACATGCTTCCAGTTCAAGAAGAAAAAATTACTGATTTCCATCTTCTATCCTTTTGTACCACCTCAGGGACCAGGAGGCTGCAAACAAAACAAGAACTCCTTTTGGGGATTCAAAATCCCCGAAGCTGATTTTTCCCACCCCTTTGATCATTCCTGGCTTTCCCACACAAAGAACTTTTCCATGCATATGGTGCCTGCACTAACACGGCCACAGAGATTCCAGAGAATGAATGGAAAGGCCAAAACAACACCACTGCCCACACAAGGAAATAAAAGCTGGAGGAGGGACTAGGAGGCATCTTTTTTACTTTGCTGGGTTACCTGGCTTAGAGGAAAGAAGAACAATGTCCTTCCTAATGGCTCCTGCCAGTTATTTCCACAACCTACCAAATCCCATGGCTCAAACGGAGAACAAATTTCTTACTCTTCCAGAAATCCCCTGTCTCATTTCATCTGGTTACCTACTGGCATTGCAAAACGCTAAATTTTGTCAACAAAATACAATGGCACTGTTGCCTACATAAATACATTTAACACCTCTTAACATGCAAAACACGCAAATAAACGATAAACACAGCTTCTAAGCTTTCACAATGCAGCCAGTGTCCCACTGCCCAGCGCTGCCAGCTGCAGTCGGCCAAATTCAGTAACCAGGTAGTTGCCAGTAAGCACAGTTCCTACACAGGACTCGCAAGTCATTAGTTTTAGATACTGTTTCGTAGCTTGGAGAAATCTCAAAGGGAGAAGCGTTGTGAGCCTCTCGTTTAAGCAACAGAAGTAGAGGGCGGGCAGGAGGGAAGTAGGAAGCACCGCAGAACGCGAGGACGGAGTTTTCGCGTCTTTCAGGAGCCCCGATGGGCTGGTACGGGGCGGGCGGTCACAGCAGCACCACAACAGCACAAGTCGCGCTCCCTCCCTGTGTCGGTGGCACTTCGGTGCTGTAGGCAGAGGACGAAGCGGCTCTTCCCCGGCGCGCCCAGCACTGCGGAGGGACCCTCCGGCGAGTTGGGCGGGACGCTGCCCTCTCCCCGCGGCCAAGCGCGGCTGCGGCGGGGCGCTGGGGTCAGCCCGCCGGGCTCGGGGCTCGGACGGCAGCAGCACGTACAGCCCCTCCACCTGTGCATTACCAGGCTGAAGCCGAAATAACACGGGAAAATTAAGGCTACTCCAGCGGGCAGGGAGCAGCCGCAGCCTCG